>JASTWR010000442.1:0-143693 GCA_030770355.1 Harpagoxenus sublaevis
GTGTAAAGGAAAGTGTAAACTGTGTGTGTGTGGGGGGGGGGGGGGATATGTTACATAAAATTGGAAGGGACTGCCATAAAAATGCATCTAGTGAGACGGATGGTGTAATTATATTTGAAGAATAGAGATAAAAATGGTTATATATCTGTGTGTGTGTGTGTGTGTGTGTTTATTTGTGGAGGAAATGGTGTGGGCCTGGATGGTCTGATCAGGTTTAATTAGGTCGAATTAGTAAAGCTCCCTCAGGCCTTTACTTGAAATCATTTATCTTTTAACACTTCTGCACAATAGGTGCAGAATTAGATTAGTTGTCAGATGTTATTGATGTATCAATGCATATACTTTAATTATATAAAAAAATTTTTGCAAATTTATAAATGCAATATATGTATACAATAGGTGTTATCGAAATAAGCGCTTCAACTAACAGACGACTTTAGGATCCCCTTAATACGTAACCTTTTTATCTAAAACATTTTTTCATATACTCCACGGTTTCAGAGATATTCACTCGTAATCAAACATATAGAATTTCTTTCGAGAAGTTATTTCAACCCCTAAATATACTTCGAAGCCGATAAAAAAATATGTATCTGTTATTTTTCGCTACTCTACAACATATACAAAGCCCAACAAAATCGGTGAAGGGCAGTTCCAAACGTTTCCTTGTTAGATAAGTTGTTGTAAGAGCTAATAAATGTTACACACCGAGAAAAATATGCATGATAGATCTAACTGGAAAATGATCAAGTTTACCAAAGCTCCGCTAGTCAGATAATGTCGATAAGAAAGCAAGAGATAATTAGCGCTTAAAATCGGTAGAAAGTGGAGAAAATAAGAAATAAATGACGAAATAGATTAAATAGAAGAGAAACCTATATCGAGTTGTCATATTTATAATGATAATAATGTGGTTTCCATAACAGTACTTTATCTCATTTTATTTGTAAGAGGAAACAATCTTTAAAGCGATTTAAGTTTTTAAAACTTAAGGCTTGCTTTAAAGTTTTTTATAATTCCAAATAAATGGAATGGTCGTGAGTCCAATCTACATATGTCGCCTAAGTGATGATCTTCGTTTACGACTTAGATCTGCTAAGTTTTTAGATATGGTCTGTTTAAAATGTAGGTAATAGAACGAGGAGAGATCATATACATATATGACATTTGGTACGACTGTATTCGTATCAACTTCATAAAGTCGAGTCACGCAAGAGGGCGATACTAGTGTCGTCATGCATGTTTGCCGCGCGCTCAGCGCGGGTCGCGTAGCAACGTGTTGTTGAAAAAAAAGGAGAGCAACGCGTGCGAGAGGCGGATGCCGGGAGCCTGCGACTCACCGAGCGAGCATTCGTTTCCAGTCCTTCGTAAAAGTAAGAGCGTTCTCGTATATGAGACGTGCCGGTAGAACAATTGAGGAAGCGAATCGTAACGTGTGGCTAAAACCGATTGTATTCTCGTATTTCACTATCGTTGTGAATCTGTATATCTGATAAGTATCGAGAAGATTATTTCTGCAAGAAATAGATGTGAGATACGCCACGGGACTATACCGGCCTGGCAAACGATTATGCTATCACCGCTGCGTGTGAATGCATGAAGGTCGCCATTACAGCATCGTGATACCTCACGAAGGAACAGCAGCCATTGAAGTATATGATATGCTTAACGGCCTACGAGAGAGAGATATATTCTTAAAAGGAAGAATATATCATGCAAACAGAGATTTCTCCAGTAATGAGGTAAATCTTAGATTTCTGACAACCACAGATTCTTGCCGGGTTTCGAAAGTCACTCGTACAATCGAGTGGTGTGGCGGATTAATATTCCCGTCTCTCTATTGCGATCTTGGTTACAGAATTCTGGAGAGATTACGCGAGGCTAGCGTTTTCAATGAGAAGTGTCGACTATAAACCAATAGTCGTAACATCACATTTAACGCGTTAAATGGAGTCAAATCTGAGCTCAGTAAAAACTTTCTTTAATGGTATTTTTTCTAAGGTTGCAACCGATATATCATTCTTTCTTTATTGTTCACAAAGTTTAATTACTCAATTCAAGTTGACGAAGCGGATTGTCATTTTGTTAAAAGAAACAATCTTTCTGAATACATACTCGCGTTACTTATATTATCTACGACGTTACTCATATTACGATATTTCTTTTGCGTTCAAGACTATTTTCACGTTGGATTTAAGTAAAGATTCCTCCGCACGTTCACGAATTCATAACGTACACTGTAAATATAATCTGATTTCTTTTCGAACTACGCAAAACTACGGCGATTAACGACATATTATTTGCATAGATTGATACGTCTTTCCTATCAAATTGGATATTTACAAAACAATGATGTATAATTTGGCATAATACTTCGCTCACATTCTCGATCATCATCTGATTATATTCCTTTCGCAAGATTAGCTACATTCAAAACCATTGGCTATTCGAACGAGAAGGACGTTACGTTACAAAGGAAAATACGACGTATCAATCTATCCCTCACATGTAATTGATTTTCTATGAATTATGCTTATCTATTTATGTGTGATTATTTACTTTATATGTGATCTGTTTCATACGACTGGTCTGTTTATCCAAATCTATCATGATGCAAGCTATGATCTGACGAACAATCGTAATTGAAATTACGTACAATCTATGGAAACATTAAACAAATACCGCTGGTTATAGAATTCAGGATTTAGAATTCATGTAATGAGTTGAGTGTTACGAATTGTGCTTAATTGTTTCAGTTGATAAGAGGACCATTCGTCTGAGTATTATTCTATATTATGTGACTTGCATTTTATTTTTATGTGAACTATTTCAAATATGTTTAATGATTTTCAACTTTGAATATTCTAACTGAGTATATGAATATATGATCTCTCCCTCGAATAGTAAAAGGCGTGTGTCGTTTCCTCCCCTCATTAAATCACAAGCCTAGGCTCATGCGTGAGCTTGTACGAAACATGGTCTTATTACCAATTTGCATAATGCATTATTTATAATACAATACGGAATTAAGAGAAATTAGTTTAATTAATCAGAACAATACCCAAACATTTGTTCTGTAATTAAACATTGATCATGGAAAAAAATCAATAAAAACATTTAGAAGTTTATATTAACGCCCAAAATGGTTACTTTAAACATCTTTTTTTTTTAGGATAAATTTCTGCGAAAATGTGCTACACTAACTCACTCATCAGTCAGTTTATAACAAAAATTATTGGAATAAAAATATTTATAATTTGAAAACAAAATTAGGTAAGATAAACGTTTGTATGTATCTGGATTATAACGTTAAAAGTAAAAGCCCATGCAAATTTTTCCTTACAAATATCAAAATAAATTAATTTTTTCATGTTTTTTTCAATCCGCATTTGATAACATAGATTTTTAATATGTTCTGGACTGAAAGGAGAGTTTCTTGCATATTTTATGTGTCAAATTCATTGCACATTATGTCAAACATGTAATAAGACACTTTATTTTGCTATCAATTATATACATAGCAATGTTTTCATGGAATGGAATATAAAAAACGGAACATACTCCGTATACCCTATAGATTTAGTTAAAAAATCAAAGGGCCAATCCTCATAGAGGAAGCTTTTTGAGACTTTCGAGACTTTCAAGAGGAAATGAGACTATATAAGATATATAACGATGTATTATTTATTACTCCACGATTAATAAGTTTCGAAGATATAAACGTTCAAAGTGTGACATGTTTTCGTTGCATCTGTGTTCCCGATGTTACCCCCTATCCAACACGGAGAAAAACGTAGTTCTATGTACGTCAAAAATCTATCCTTATATATAAAAGCCTATAAACTCCTCAAACCTTAATAAATTAATTTTAAATCAACTAAAGAGATCAATCCAATTAATTAATTTAATTCAACTAACACAATAAATACAAATAAATAATTGTTGATATCCAAGTATTTACTAATAAAAGGACTAGACATAGCCAATATTGAAAATGGAAGAGGTAATTATTTACAAAAAGACCCCACTCGCCAATGACCTTGACCTTGACATATGTTGTCAAGGTCACTCTCATGAGTGACCTTCAGAAGTTTTTAGCCGGCGGCCATTGTTTATTAAAAAGTTATAAACAAAAAAGTTTGTAAAATATAGCAGTTATTTTGAGTATTGAAAGGCATAAACGACCTTGACCTTGACATATGTTGTCAAGGTCACTCTCCTGAGTGACCTTCAGAAGGTTTTAGCCGTCGGTCATTGTTTATTAAAAAGTTAAAAACAAAAAAACTTTAGTGGGGAGTTATTTAAAGCAGTGAATTGTTGGTATATTGAAAGGAAAATTATTTAAAGCAGAGAATAGTTGATATATTGAAAAGTATATACACTATTTTATGTATTAGAAAGCGTGAATACAAGTATTCTCTGCTTTAATCATGGCAAAAGCATGTTAAACCTTTGTTAAAGCAAATAATAGTTGGTTATTGACAAAACCTATAGGTTAGTGGCGCGCTTTACAAGAATGTGCTTTGTAAGTTGAAGCACATACAAAGCACACACTTGTAAAGCGCCCCACTAACCTATAGGTTAGTAACGCGCTTTACAAGTATGTGCTTTGTAAGTTGAAGCACATACTCTCTATTCTCTGCTTTAACTTTTCTTTCAATATACCAACAATTCGCTACTTTAACTAACTTTCCTTCGTTCATACATGTACTATTTCCACATAAATATTAGTCATTTATGTCTATTAGTGCTCAAAATAACTGTTATATTTTCAATTCTTTTTTGTTAATAACTTTTTAGTAAACAATGACCGCCGGCTAAAACCTTCTGAAGGTCACTCAGGAGAGTGACCTTGACAACATATGTCAAGGTCAAGGTCATTGGCGGGTGGGGTCTTTTTGTAAATAATTACCATAAATTTTTTTATTACCCATGCTAAATAGCAAAATATGCAAAAAAACTCTCCTTTCAGTCCAGAACATATTAAAAATCTATGTTATCTCAAATGCAGATCGCAAAAAACATGAAAAAAATAAATTTATTTTGATATTTGTGAGGAAAAAAATCCAGTATGGTTAGAACAATTGCACATAATACCATGAATTTCAAAGTTCGTATTATTATTTAAAAATTCGAGAATTTATAGTCAGTTTGAGCAATAATACTATAAAATTCAAAACTACTTACTTTGTTTTGGAGAGATTCGGATCACTGGTCTTTCTTTTTTCCCTCAATTGCCGCTGTAATTAAAAAAAATGCGATTTTAATTACAAATAACTTTTAATGAGAACTACACTAACATCATTGATCTTTTCGCTACTGAACAACGTAGCAGTATATGCTATCTGAATGATCCATGCGCTAACGGTTTACAATATTTCGAAATATTAAGAAACATTTAAAAAACGCGCAGAAAATGTCCAGTAGCTCATAACTTTGATATCAATAACTATATAATAAATATAAGATGTCCTCAGAAGGATGAAAAATCAACATTTTAAGAGATTAT
The DNA here is from genome assembly GCA_030770355.1 of Harpagoxenus sublaevis. Classification (NCBI taxonomy): domain Eukaryota; kingdom Metazoa; phylum Arthropoda; class Insecta; order Hymenoptera; family Formicidae; genus Harpagoxenus; species Harpagoxenus sublaevis. Next base: position 5,510 of record JASTWR010000442.1, read on the forward strand.
AATATTAGCAATTATAAGAAACAAAGTATTAATTTCTACAGTTTATACAAAAATGTACCTGATGTTATAATCAAATTTGCATTAACTCGTTGAGACCAAACAAACTCTATACTCTTAATTTTTCCACGTCCTTCATGCCTAATTCGGACACGCGATTGTTTATGTGATTAAAATTCTATATATTATAATTATGCACGGCTTTTTAAAAAAATAAAAATCATATTAAATTTGATCTTTAATTCTTTAAGTCGGAAACCTCCACAAAATAAATTAATAATCAAACTAAATCAGAAACTTTTACTTCGCCAGTGAATAATTAACAATAAAGATTTTTTTATTCGACCTAACTTTTTATTCGAGCCACGACGTTTTGACCACTGTTTGTGACGATTATAATTAATAAGAATAGCCAGTTAGGTTGAATAAAAAAACTTTATTGTAAATTAATAATCACTATAATGTTATATCTCGTGACTGAGTATCTATCTATAATCAATGCATTTCGTTACCTTATGATGTATCCGCTCCTTGTAACTTTCAGACCTGTTGATGTTTGACGTCTTTGGCTTACTGGAAATATTTTGCTGGACCCTAAGTAATCGTAATTAATAAAGTGTAAATTAATTTCCACGATGCAAACAAACCAGTCGTATAAAACAATAAATATTATCAATAATCAATATTTGATACTATTGATAAAAAAAATAACCTGAGAATCCAACAATTTAAAAATATTTGATGCTAAAACTGAACAAATGAAAAAATTGATATCAAATCTAACACCTAAAATGCAGAAAACTATAAATCTAATGATTTAGAAATAGAGAAACTCGATGATTCACAAATTCACTGTCCATTTAGGACAGGACGTAAAAATCAAAGCAATAAATACAAATAGCCCAATCAAATAGGAACAAATTTCGAAGTTTGACGGAAATAACTAATAAAGTTTTGAAACTTGGCGAAGATGTTCATTCAAGCGTATTATTAAATATACTAAAAGTCCTGAAATCAATCTGTTGCGCTCGAGCCGCCACCTTGGAAAAATGGCGCTCCAATTCAGTTTTATTGTCTATATCTCGCTAACCATTAGCGATATCGGACTTATTTTTATATAAAAAATAAAGCTTATAAAATTCTCTACAGAAAAGTTATATGTATATATTTTTCCCGTATCTATTTTTGTTATTAAAATACACTCATCAACCAAATTATCGCAACACTCAAAATTTATATCAAAATCTCGTATAATTTTAAATAAGCGTATCTCTATCCTAAAAGGTGTATTTGAAATTTTTTTTTTTAATTTTAAACGGTAAAGTCTATACTTTAAGAAACTTACGTTAGATTTTGATTTTATCCTCCCCCTCGAGCCATCTTTTCAAAAGTAATAATATGTTCCTACTCCAAAAAATTGCATAGTTTGACGCACTTTACGCTGTGGAATAAATTTTTTTTGCAAATTTCATTATAACCATCGTAAAATATGAACTTTTAGCTGCAAATTATAAAAAAATTGAGGTTCGTACGATTTTTGTTCGCGGAATTTCGGCGTATCAAATGACCCAGGGTGGGTAAAATAGGCCGATTTTACTTTTAAGTTAACAGTGACTTATTTCGACCCCTTTAAAGCGAATTTTGACCACTTTCCCACGGGTTTAGACGGATAAAAATGCTACCTTCGTATTCAGCGACCAAAAAAACATAAGATTACATGTATAACTTACGTTACACTTTTTAGGCAAAAATCGGCCTATTTTACCCACCCTTATTTGATACGCCGTAACTCCGCGAAAAAAATCGGGTGGAGTTCCGAAAACGGCCCCCCTCCGATTTCGATGAAACTTTGTGAAAAACTTCCTTTTGGGTTAAAATGAAAGCCCTTAAAAGGAATTTTGGCGACTCCAATTAGAAAGCCATTTTTTCAAGTAAAAAGTTTTTTAAATTAAAGTTTTAAATAAAATAGTGAAAAAAACGGTATACGTTATATTAATGATGGTTTCTGGTAGTATTTTTTACGCTGAACAAAAAATTATATAGGTCTTATAGAGCTAACTGCTCTAGTTTTCGAGATATACAGTGTTAAAGTTAAAAAGGTATTTATGCATAAAAGCGACTCCCTCTCCGATTTGGTTTATTTTTTAATATGTTGTTGGGGATGTCTTTCCGAGTTTTTTTATATATATATATAAGGGTCGGACTCCTCAAATAGTTTTGGAGATACAGGCTGAGAAAGGATAAAAATAATAAATACGAAAATAAACGTTTAATGATGATTTATTCAACACTCTCATTAGGAATCTGAAAGATTTCAGCCATTGCATCAAAGAATGCGGTAATCCGAGCGTAAACAGACCAATAGAGTCACTTTGAAAACATAAACAAACAGGCTATACTACACAGGGACTTCCACGCAAAACAAGATCCACTCCCACTACTATTCACCGTACATATAAATATGTACTTTTTATATACCAACTGTTCTCTGCTTTAACAAATATGTGCTTTCTAAGTTGAAGCACATACAAAGCACACACTTGGTTGAAATCTTTCAGATTCCTAATGATAGTGTTGAATAAATCATCATTAAACGTTTATTTTTGTATTTATTATTTTTATCCTTTTTCTCAGCCTGTATCTTCGAAACTATTTGAGAGTCCGACCCTTATATATATATATGAAATGACTCAGAAAAACATCCCCAACAACATACTAAAATATCAAGCAAATCGGAGAGGGAGTCGCTTTTATGCATAAATACCATTTTAACTTTAACACTGTATATCTCGAAAACTAGAGCAGTTAGCTCTATAAAACCTATATAATTTTTTGTTCAGCGTAAAAAATACTACCAGAAACCATCATTAATATAACGCTTACCGTTCTTTTCACTATTTTATTTAAAACTTTAATTTAAAAAACTTTTTACTTGAAAAAATGGCTTTCTAATTGGAGTCGCCAAAATTCCTTTTAAGGGCTTTCATTTTAACCCAAAAAGAAGCTTTTCACAAAGTTTCAGCAAAATCGGAGGGGGGCCGTTTTCGGAACTTTATCCAAAAAGTCGTACGGACCTCAATTTTTTTTCAATTTACAGGTAAAAGTTTATATTTTATGATAGTTATAATGAAATTTGCGAAAAAAATTTATTTTACCGCGTAAAGTGCGTTAAACTACACCCTCAGAAAAGATTTCTGATTAGGGGAGACCGGGGCTAAACCGTCTACGGGGTAAAACCGTCAAATCAAATATTTCGGAACCTGTATATTGTGCGTTCTCGCTATTAACATTGTAAACGCTGGTTATGGTACCCATGTGACCAACGGAGTTTCGGCAGGTTACCTGCCGTGTTAGGATATTTACGAGGGCAAACGTGTTTTCGGAAGGTAAAAGTGAAATTTTCTGCGCGTGGAGATCTTGTAATATCTGCAATAATATTTGCTCTCCAAATCTCGAGGTACGTGATTATAAAGAGTAATGCATGCTGAACACGAATCCAGTGTAGTTTTTTCATTATCGTTGATGTCTAATATTTCATGGGCGATCAAACCTGAAACTTGTGTTTGGGGCTAATCCGTCAGTAAGCACCCGGGGTGGACGTTTATAATATTGGCAAATTTTATAATTTTATTATATTTTTCAGTCTTTTCTACCCCTATTTCATATATTTTTCTTTAATATTTGGTTGATTAGTTCTTGAGTTATAGAATCCGTACACACACACAAAAACACAAAATAATGAAATTTTTTAACAGTAATTAATAAATGTTTACATTTTTCTATTACCAAATAATTAATAAAATGTATCCCATCAGTTTTCATAATCGGAATTATGTATTTATGGAGTGACGATTTTACCCCGGCATTTTTGAGATTTCGATTTTTCCACCGTTGTCGTTTTTGCTCTATACCGGTTAAACAAAGCGACGTAGACAAAAATTTTCCTTATAAATTTTGTAGCTAAAGGTTCACTCTTTACAATGGTATACCACATTTAACTAAAATTATTTATTTTGTTGTTAAAAATCGTCACCAAAAAAAAACTGACGGTTTAGCCCCGGTCTCCCTTACTAGACAAAAAATATTCTTGTCACATTTAATCTCATTGCAACCTGAAGTAGCATAAAAATAGAACAATATTTAGATTAAATCAATAATTCCTATTCTCCTCTCGCGAATAAAATAAGATTGACTTATTATCTTGAGACAAGAGCAACTTATATAAATGTAAATCCCGTCAATGCTTTATCATCAATTGTAAAACAATGCGTAATTTTAATTAATAAAATAGAATATATGCGAAACTATGAATACAGATTATCTAAATATAAAATATTTAAAAAAATAAAAGAACCATTTACAAATAAAAAAAACTCTTTTGTTCTCATGAGAAAATTAAATAAGGGATGGCATAAAGATTATTTTATTCTAAATTTAAGAATTTTCTATTGTATCTCGAATCTTTATAAAGAGATAGCATCAAGATTATTTTATTCTAGGTTTAAGAATTTTCTATTTAAGATTAAAATATTCTCTTTGCAACACTAAATATGATTGGCTCTATATCGATCCTATTTTATTCTAGATTGAAGGGTAATAGCATTATATCCAGAAATCTTTTCTGTGGGTGTATGCAATTTTTTGGAGAAGAAACACATCATTAGTATCATTACTTTTGAAGAGATGGCGGGATGGAGAGGATAAAATCCAAATCTGACGAAAGTTTCTTAAAGTACAAACTTTACCTTTTAAAATAAAAAAAAATCTTTTCAAATATAACAATTTTTCGCGAAGATACGCTTATTTGAAATTACGCGAGATTTTGATATAAATTGAGTGTTGCGATAATTTTGTTGATGAATGTATTTTAATAACAAAAATAGATACGAGAAAAACATATATAACTTTTTTGTAGAAAATTTTATAAGCTTTATTTTTTATATAAAAATAATTCCGATATCGTTAATGGTTAGCGAGATACAAGCAAAAAACTGAATTAGGACGTTATTTTTCCAAGATGGCGGTTCGAGCGCAACAGATTGAGTTCAGGACTTTTAGTATGTTTAATAGTACGCCTGAATAAACATCTTTGCCAAGTTTCAAAACTTTATCAGTTATTTCCCTCTAATTTTCCATATTTGACTGGGCTAAAATATGCCAGGCACCCAGAAAGTAAAATATATTTTTTAAAGCAATTTTATAAAAAAGTAAAATATAATATTCTCCACATAACATCTTTTAAACAAAAATAATTTTTCCTGAGCATCTCGCATATAGTGCACGTAGTGTATTTGTGCATAATATCTTGAACATTTTAAAAGATAATATAATAAAACTTCTTTTAATAATTAGTTTTAAAAAAAACTCAATTAATAATCCTTTCCCTAGACCGTAATGTGTGTTCAGTAGAAGTAAAGATATTATATATTATACTAATATACTAATTGTTATATAATTATTTTAAATCACATTCATGCATAGTGTTTTCAAGATATAACTATAAGGTGTTAAAAAGTGACCATTATCCACAATCTTATATTTTTCGAACAAAACAACATCTACCGAATATAGCACCTGGGGCTTTGTACACAAAATAAAATTTAAGCTTTTAAAACCTTTTTTCCCCAAGCCCTATCCAATCTTTTTTAAATTAAAAATATAAGGACATATGAAGTCTGTTATTCGCAGTTCCACAAGCGCGAAATGAGAATCGACCGCAACATATTAAATAACAGGTCAGATCCGATAGATTTAATTAGCTTAAACTTTTGGTTACACATTACATAACAAACGTATTATATAATATTAATACAATTATATTTTTAAAAGCATTCACATAAGCGTAAATTAAAATAATGTCAAATTTCATGTGCACACATACAAAGATCAAAATCAATATACCGTTGGACGGTATAGCCAGTTAGTAAGTTTACAACTTTTTTACTTAATATTTTACAGAATATAAAATTTGAAATTGATCGGTCAAGAAGCAATAAGCAGATTTCCTAAATTTATTAACGGTATATTAGAATAATGCTATAAATAAAAATATCATTTCTGTACAGTCAAATCTCCTTATTCTTATATGGAAACCAAACCTGTCTTCAACGCTTTCTTTCAACTCCCATTATTTTTATTTTAATAGTATAAAATGAAAAGTTGTTACACTAAAAACACTATTAAGAAGTTATAAAACTAGAAATTTCAAATAATAAAAATATTTTTTTCTATTTTTCATTAGTTTAAAGATATAAAACAGCGTATAATTGGTTTTGAATCAAAATTCGAAAAGTTTATAACGCTATAAGCTATAATATGCAGCGCTTAACTTATCTTGATGCGCTGCAATGGGGATTGACGGCTATCGACTCGTAGCTACCTGACAAGTGTACTACATGTAATTTTTCACTAATACAAATTCATGTGTAGTTCAAGGGATTAACAAAATAATGTGCATACCTGGAAAATACACTACTTTTTTCATTAATAAGAAGTTGGTCCACCATTTGCCTTTAAGATTCTATCCTTGTTAAAATAGAGTCATATAATGCTTGAATAGTCACCAATAGAACGTTGTACTCAGTTGTACTATTCCCTTAGTAGGACATCTTTTAATTGCTTATGTAATTGATGTTGAAGAAGAAAATTTGCTTCTCACTCTACTTTCCAAAATTACTCTCTGTTCTCCGAAACTTCAACATCCTTTCTGGTCAGCGCAATCGCCTGATATTAAATGCCATCGAATCATTGTGAGCAGTTAAAGAGTAGAACGAGAAGCAGATGTTTTCCTCTAATATCTTTTAAGAAATTGAAAGATATTTGTCGTGAATGTTGTTTTGTACTATTAGAAGAATAGTATAGAATTAAACTGATAACTGTTCAAATATCGCATAACTAACAAAGATAGAATCTGTATTAAAAACAAATAATAGGTCAATAATAATGGATCCTCTTATTAATGAAACAAACAACGTATTTCTCAGGTGTCTTGTATTAGTTTTCCTATTCCCTATATGTATATTTGTCATTCAATTGTTTTTAAAAGCGATTCAGTACAATGATGTAACTAACCGAAAATTCTTTAGTTTCGCAATTCAGCTATTCATTGTTTCGTGCGCACCGTGGCAGCATACATATTGCAGGTGAGCAAATTAATAAAATTAAAATGAAACATATTTGTGTCGATCAAAAAGATTCGAGAAATCAATACACTCGTCCCAGCAGACAGCAAGAAAAAAGAATGTATCTGTAAGCAATCAATGGAAAAGATACAGAATACACGAGGGAAAGAGAGAAAGAGAGCACGTCTGCTAAGAAATTAACCCTTTGCACGGAAGTGGTGACTCACTCGCTTGGTTTTATGCAGCAACTCGAATGACGACTGAAAGGAGATAATAACTGTTTTAACACCAGATATCTTTCCTCTTTATATTTTAGATATTTGTCTATTGTCTATGTGCACTTCATAGTACAACATTGTATTTAAAATTATTATTTTAAATTCAGTCTAATATATTTATATATAATAAATAATTTAAATATAATAATGTTCAATGAGATATTTGAACATAGTGAAGAATGGTAAAATCTGCTCTGACAGAACCAAACATGGCAGAGGCACAAAACAACATATTTTTGTGACACGTCCTGACAAACCGAGAATGCATCTTAGCGAGTGCTTCCTAAAATATCACACAAAGCAAAATTACGAAGTTTGAGATTCAATATTAGGTGTTGTATAATGTAAAAATACACGAAAATTGTGAAATAAAATAGTTATATTTTTTTATTTATTTTTATGTTAGTTTTAAAAAATTTCATCAACTTTTTAGCAAGAAAGCTTCGAGTTGCTACTTTCTTATAGCAAAAAAACCTTGCGAGTGCAAAGAGTTAATAAAACAAGATATTGATGTGATGATGGATCAAACTCCAAACTATAAAATTAAAGATGATAAAAAATTAAAAGAAATTAATGTGTAATTAATTTATAATCAAGTTAATATCATTTTTTAAAATTTACGTTAAAAATTACAAAATTTATGTCCGAAGATTTTTTTAAAACATTATTTTTTAGAATGGTGACCACAATAATTCAAACACGCCTTATCCGATCAATTTGAAGTTTTAAAGTAACACTTTTAATATAATAATATTCCGTATCGGTTAATGGAGGATTTTTTCTATTTTTAATCATTTTCTTAAGTTATAAAAAAAATTTCCAGGAAAGCAATTTTCATGTTTAGATGTACAAGATGCGAAAAAACTATAGGTACAAATTTTTAGGGATAGTAAAGGAAACGGGAACAAACAATTTTTGCTTATAAAATAGTAGTCGGAAATGCTTCCTTTTGCTTAGACACTGGGTAAAGGGTGACGATTGGAACACAAAACGGCTATAATAAAACGTTTTATTTGACTCAAACGCGGTTATTTTCTAGTGGTTAAGGCATTTATGACGCCGTGTGTACAATTACGTACAGCAATTCCAAAGAGGTAAGCAAAACTTTCCTTTCGTATTCCATATACTGTATACTGTGTTACGAGCTATCTTTACAAATAGAAATTTTTTTCTACCTCTTTGTAATTGCTGTACGTAATTGTACACATTGAGTCATAAATACCTTATCCACCAGAAAATATAACCGCGTTCGAGCCAAATAAAACGTTTTAGTACAGCCGTTTTGTGTTCCAATCGTTACCCTTTACCCAGTGTCTAAGCAAAAAAAAAGCACATTTCCGACTACTACTTTATAAGCCACCAATCCCCTCTACCATCCCTAGAAGTTTGTACCTATAGTTTTTCAGCACCCTGTATTAATCTATAGTTTCGGAAATAATAGGATTTTTAAAAATTCAGTCCGTCAACCGAGAGAGAACATGTAAAGTAAAAAAAATAAAAATGCTTACTTTTTTATTTCAGACAAAAAAACCAGTTTTATTAGAATTTCGGCCACCATGCAGGCGCGTATAATGATTATTTAAGTCGCTATTATTGTTTATTATTCCAGTATTTTTGTTACAATTTTGCACCTTAATTTTATTATTAAAAATGTTTTCGCAATTAAAAAACACTATTTGTCTATCTTTTTAAATAAAAATTTTTTATGGAGTTGAAAAATATCTTATTTTTCGGTTTGCTACACTCCCAGAATCTCTTAATAAATAATATTAAGATATATGTATGTTCTATTGCTAGCTTTCTAATATAATCAACTAAAATCAAATTAAATAATTAAATGCCTAGTTTACACCGACCGTTTGGTACGCGTACCAAGTATATATACCAAGTACTATATCCGTATTAAATCTCGGTTTACACCGATATAAACCGAGATTTGATACGGATTTGATACGGATATAGTACTTGGTACGCGTACCAAACGGTCCGATGTAAACTAGGTCAAAATCAAGTAACAAAAGAATGTAGGGAAAAATATTAAGGATAGAGAGATTTATAGCGGCAAAAATATTTTTTGAGAAATATAAAAAATAAAGATAATTGAAAGAAAAAAGAAGATTTGACTGTATTGATATACCTTGAGCACACAGTTTTTCATCGTCGGGAAAAGAACAAAACAATTTGTCCCTCTTGCAATCAGATTGTAAAGTAATATCATAAAGGCATATAGATCGCTTATTTCATGACATGTCAGTTACATATATAAAAAGTTAAAATAATTAATTAATGCATTTAATGGTTAATGTCTTATTCTTCCAAAACAAAAATCTTATTATAAATCAATAACAAATAATCTACTCAGTACCTATCTAATTTTCAAATATAGTGACATTTTTAAACAAACTACTTAATGATTAATTTGATTAGTATTGATTCCTGACATTTTTATAAAATAAATTATTAAATATAACAAACTAAATCAACTAAAATTCTATAAATCACAATTATTTTAAAATTATAGCATTAAAAATAAACATGTTAAATAATGTTTAAATAATAAAAAAATTCACATAGATTGCAATGTAATATACTTAAAGATATAATGTACTTTTCATAGGAAAAAAATTCTTTGCGTTACTTTCTGGGTATGCCTCACAACTCAAATTAAAGTACCTATATGTACTTTAACTAAACAAATCTATAAAAATTAAAGTTTGTAAAGTTAAAACAGAAAATAAAACAATAAGATAAATAGAGTTGATGGCGTTTCTAAAATTTTGAAGACATAAATACACCTCGTTTAATAAACCAAAATATAAACAAATGTATAATATTATTATAATTTCCACAAAAACATATAAAAATATAAATACGGATAGAAATAAATGTTACCTGTTACCTAGATACATACATTTCGGAAATATCTTCTCGTGACGAAGGATTGTCCATGTTGTCGGTATGATCGTTGACTCCTCCTAAACTAGAAATACGCATTCTCTCGCAACTGTTGCGAGTGTTTCCGGCCAAGCTACCCGCGCGATGTTCACCTGAAAATACGAGTATCAACATAGAGTTAAAATCAAAATTCTCTTATATTCATATGATTATTTTATTAATCTTATTACTTAATTTACAAATTAAATTCTAACTAAAATAATATATCCGTTAATTATGATAATTATTCTTTCAATTGCTATCAGCATCTATGGATGCTTCACAAAAAAGTTTCCTGTGTACTAACGTTTCTAGGCTCTCGAATTTTGTGTTTTATTCTTTCGCGGAGATCATCCTAGCAATCCTAGCATTATTGACTTAAAGAGATTTAGCTGACTTTACATAATATATAAACAATCTGCGGGAGAGTGCTCAGTGGCAGTCTTATTTCTGAGTAATCCGCAATCAAAAGATTAATAACCCATTTTTTGTTTTCTTTTTTTTTATAAGAGAATTTTTAAAATGTTGAAAAATTTCTTTCTGTGTAAAAAAGAGCATTAAAATTAATAAAAACACACACAACAATTTTTTGCATCAACCTAACAATTTTTTCAGGAGTTATAAACTTATTTAGATACAATTATTTACAATAATTCGTTATTTACATCTATATAAAAACTTTAGAAAGATTTAATCTTAATGCAAAATTGTTCATATTCAATTAATTCCTATTCAATGCTATTATTTCGAAGAATGTCTCACACGTGCAAACTTGATTCTGCCTTGGCAGTCGAAAACTGCTTTACACAAACTTTCTTTCTTCGAATTTAATTTTTAATTAATATATAATAATAAAGAAATTATGATTTTTATCCTACAATAAAATGCAATATTTACTTAATTAAAGACTTTTTAATCGACCTAATTGACTATCAATCGTCATGACAATACGACCATTGGTTTTGGTCAAATTAATCAAGCAAGCAGTTAATCAGCAAGTATATTATTTACCATCTGCCAAAATTACTCAACACAATTGTGCGAGCAAAAGTTTGCTCAAAAACTTATTTACTTTAGAGCTCATGACTCGCATTCGCAAGAAAATACATTAATAGGTATTATTGAGGTACGTTAATAGAATTGTAGTATCTAATCACAATAAGTTTTCTGTCATTTAATAAAATTAATGCGTATTATTAATTACACTTGTTGGTTTTAGGCATTACAAATAATAACAGGTTATCATGGTTATAATAATATTAAAAAATAACAATATAAATATTAAATTCGTACAGTTAAAATGTCGGATTTTATTATTTACGAAAAAGAATGGCTCGTAGTGACGTAAATTGTAAGTCATATACATGTGTTTCCTCACTTCCTCTAATTAAAAATCGATGTATGAACCAATAATTATTTATTATCTTATTATCCTTTAAAGGAGAGTTTTTATCTTCACTAAAATTTTGCTCAGGGAAAAAAATGTTTAACATATCGGATACAAAATATAAATAATTGCGAGACGTTATAACATTTCGCAGCTCTAAAGATTAATAAGTGCATTTTAAAGTAAAACATAAAAATCTAGATATTCGAAAAATCATATTACATTCAAGTTTGGGTGCTCTGCTGCTCAAGCAAAATATGTGCATCTTGTTTAGGAAGAATAGCATTCAAAATTAGCGCATAGTTCAAATAATAGCCAATAATACTTCAAATTTTATATCGGAGAAACAATAAAACTGTTTATACAGGGTGATTCATAAGTACATGTAAATACTTTGTGGGTGTAATATAAAGGTAAAAATAAGGCTAAAATGTTCTATATAACTTTTTCTGAAATTGCTTTATTTCAGAGCTATGCAGCAAAGAAGGGATAACAAACTCAACACAAACTAAAAGTCATTTCTCTCAGAGTTCACAAATTAGTACAATTTTCATAATACGTGTTCAAAGTGATTTCCCTGAACTCTAAAAAAGAGACGTGCTCGTCGCCTTAATGATCTCGAATTGAACATAGCTGTCAAGCTGTTCGAAATGAATTGAACGGGTTCTGTGACATTCAAAGATCACTAAGACGACGAGCACATCTGTGTCTTAGAGTTCAGGGAAACCACTTTGAACACGTATTATAAAAATAGTACTAGTTTGTGAACTCTGGGAAAAATAACTTTTAGTTTGTGTTGAGTTTGTTATCCCTTCTTTGCTGCATAGCTCTCCGAGCTCTGAAATAAAGCAATTTCAGAAAAAGTTGTATAGAACATTTTAGTCTTAATTTTACCTCTACATTACACCCACAAAGTATTTACATGTACTTATAAATCACCCTGTATAAAACATTGTCTAGTTTTCAAAAATGAGACTTTTACAAACAAGAAATTTATATTTTAAAAGAACGTTAGAGAATAATGTATTAATTTAAATTTTTGAAAATATTTTGGATAAATTACACACATGCATTATTAAAAATAATAGGTCTTTCACTATTAAAATCTGATATTTTAGCTGTGCAATATATTCCTACAAATTTATTTATCGTATTCTGTTTGCGTTAAAAATATAACTATAGGTATTATATGGAGAAAGGGTACCCCACGGTAAGATAGGCAAAATGCCACTGTCAATGAAACGGAAAAATGACTTTGGATTTGCATAAGTACACTAAAAAAAGAATTTTCTACGATTTTTCCGACTATCCATCCCCCCTCCTTTTCCTAGTGGCACCAAAAAGCCGCTTTTTTCGAAAATTATTTTTTTTCTCCGGTTCCTTCCTGTTAAAAATTTTGAAAAAATTTGAGAATATAGCTTATAAAAAGTACTTAGCCCACAATTTTTTTTAGCTTTAGGCGCGTTGAATACCTAACCTAAAAAAATAAAATAAATATTTGAATCAATTTTTTTCTAATTTCTTTGATAGTTGCAGGTCTAATTACTCTAGAAAATTGTATATTTTAGTGTTCTACATATATTTGAATTTTTTCAGATTTTTTGGAATGGTGGGCCGTACTCAAAAATGCGAAAAACCCTATTTTTAGCCACTTTTGGGCCTTTTATGGTCCTCAAATGATTGATAGTGCCTTAACTGACTCTAAAATAAACATAATATATTACTTTTGGATATATGTTGTCAATATTTGATACATTCCGATACGTCTCCTATGTTTTTGAGCATGAAATCAGTCATAACTCAACGAGAAAACCCTACTTTTTGCATAAAAGTGCCTATTTTTCGTCGATTTCTGGATTTTTGGTTATTTTATCTAAGTTTTTTTGCATATGATTGGTAAATGTGAATATAAATATAATAAAAAACTGTACCTTTTATACATATATTTCAAAGAAATCGTTCATTTATTTAAATATATACATTTTTATGAAAAAAAATTAATTTTATGATTCCATGATCGTCTCTTTAATCCTCCTCGTCACTATCTTCCTCAATTACTGGTGTTACTTCTTCCAAGTCAAACAATGTTGTATCTCAGCTGGTCGAATAATCCTTGACAAGTAACTTGCATGAGACAGGTAAGAAACTATGGCGGCTATATGCGAGCAACACCCTATAGTTCTGTTACCATTAGCGCAGTTACAGCATTAACGTCTGACACCGTTGAGTCCCACACTATCAGGTTGATATTGTAAATAAGATTTGTAAAGTACTTTACAAATCTTATTTACTTTACAACACTATCAGGTTGATATTGTAAATAAGATTTGTAAAGTACTTTACAAATCTTATTTACTTTACAACACTATCAGGTTGATATTGTAAATAAGATTTGTAAAGTACTTTACAAATCTTATTTACAATATCAACCTGATAGTGTGGGACTCAACGGTGTCAGACGTTATTGCTGTAACTGCGCTAATAGTAACAGAACTATAGGGTGTTGCTCGCATATAGCCGCCATAGTTTCTTACCTGTCTCATGCAAGATACTTGTCAAGGATTATTCGACCAGCTGAGATACTTACAACATTGTTTGACTTCGAAGAAGTAACACCAGTAATTGAGAAAGATAGTGACGAGGAGGATTAAAGAGACGATCATGGAATCATAAAAATTAAATTTTTTTTATGAAAATGTATATATTTGAATAAATGAACGATTTCTTTGAAATATATGTATAAGAGGTACAATTTTTTATTATATTTATATTCACATTTACGAATCATATGCAAAAAAAACTTAGATAAAATAACCAAAAATCCAGAAATCGACGAAAAATAGGCACTTTTATACAAAAAGTAGGGTTTTCTCGTTGAGTTATGACTGATTTCACGCTCAAAAACATATGAGACGTATCGGAATGTGTCAAATATTAACAACATATATCCAAAAGTAATATATTATGTTTATTTTAGAGTCAGTTAAGGCACTATCAATCATTTGAGGACCATAAAAGGCCCAAAAGTGGCTAAAAATAGGTTTTTTCGCATTTTTGAGTACGGCCCACCATTCCGAAAAATCTGAAAAAATTCTAATACATGTAGAACACTAAAATATACAATTTTCTAGAGTAATTAGACCTGCAACTATCAAAGAAATTAGAAAAAAATTGATTCAAATATTTATTTTATTTTTTTAGGTTAGGTATTCAACGCGCCTAAAGCTAAAAAAAATTGTGTGCTAAGTACTTTTTATAAGCTATATTCTCAAATTTTTTCAAAATTTTTAACAAGAAGGAACCAGAGAAAAAAAATAATTTTCGAAAAAAGCGGCTTTTTGGTGCCACTAGGAAAAGGAGGGGGGATGGATAGTCGGAAAAATCGTAGAAAATTCTTTTTTTAGTGTACTTATGCAAATCCAAAGTCATTTTTCCGTTTCATTGACAGTGGCATTTTGCCTATCTTACATCTTACCGTGGGGTACCCTTTGAATTTCTTCTGTAGAGTGAAACTTACCATTTTCTCCATCCGTTAATGCACCAGAATCTTCTTCACTCTTTTTGATTTTATCGACTGCGAATACAAAATAATATTTTTATCAATGTCAGCAAAAAAAAATAAGACAATAGAAATCCAAATTATCAATGACTCATTGTGCAAATAATATCTTTATTAAAAGAATTTTTTTTAACGGAAATTTTCGACTATTGAAATCATTTTCAACCATATAATTTTCGTTTTATACTTAATATGGACAACAGTTTACAAACATAAAAATATAACTTATTAATTTTAATTTCCACAAAAAAAATTCCTCTCTTTTAACCCTCCATTGCCCTTGTTCAGCAAATGAACGTTAATACTCTCGTATGAACGCCATGCCGCGCCTGTACGCCATATCACTGCATTAGTGCGGCGTTGTTTTTTCGGATCAACCCAGTCTTAAGCCCATATCACTACGAATTGAGATCGAAATTGGATTGAATCAATCATAAAGAAACCTGATCTCAAATTTAGTAAATTTTGTTCTGATATGAGCGTTTGCCACGAGGACAATAAAAGGTTAACGACTAAAAATTTTAACAATATATCTAATTTTCAATGATATAAAATTTTTCCAATATGTCACATAACGTAATTATAATTATGGCAAGGCATTAAAATAGCTTTTTGGTAAATATGCATATTAGGTCAAACCTCACCAATGGCCTTGACCTTGACATAAGTTGTCAAGGTCACCCTCCTGAGTGACCTTCAGAAGGTTTTAGCTGGCGGCCATTGTTTATTAAAAAGTTATAAACAAAAAAATTTTAAAAATATAGTAGTTATTTTGAGTATTGAAAGGCATAAACGACCTTAACCTTGGCATATGTTGTCAAGGTCACCCTTCTGAGTGACCTTCAGAAAGTTTTAGCTGGCGGTCACTGTTCATTAAAAAGTTATAAACAAAGAAAATTTGTTGGGGAAAATTATTTAAAGCAGTAAATTGTTAGTATATTGAAAAGAAAGTTATTTAAAGCAGAGAATAGAGAAGTATGTGATTCAACTTACAAAGCACATACAAAGCACACACTTGTAAAGCGCGCCACTAACCTATAGGTTAGTGGCGCGCTTTATAAGTGTGTGCTTTGTATGTGCTTCAACTTACAAGTGTGTGCTTTGTATGTGCGTCAACTTCAAAGAACATACTTGTAAAGCGCGTCACTAACCTATAGGTTTTGTCAATAACCAACTATTATCTGCTTTAACAAAGCTTTAACATGCTTTTGCCATGATTAAAGCAGAGAATACTTGTATTTACACTTTCCAATACATAAAATTGTATATATACTTTTCAATATACCAACTATTCTCTGCTTTAAATAATTTTCCCTACCAAATTTTTTTGATTATAACTTTTTAATAAACAATGACCGCCAGCTAAAACCTTCTGAAAGTCACTCAGGAGGGTGAACTTGACAACATGTGTCAAAGTCAAGGTTGTTTATGCCTTTCAATTCTCAAAATAACTGCTCTATTTTCAATTTTCTTTTTGTTAATAACTTTTTAACAAACAATGACCGCCGGCTAAAACCTTCTGAAGGTCATTCAGTAGGGTGACCTTGACAACATATGTCAAGATCAAGGTCATCGGTGAGGTTTGACCTAATATGCATATTTACCAGCTTTTTTTACTATTTTTCATAATTGTTACAAAATACTTTGAAATTATATTTGTTTCAATTGTATTTAATATTTAAAAAACTACAACAAATAATTCTTTTCTCTAGGTTCAAAAGTGAAAAAAATTATTTACTCTAAAAATTATTTTTTTGTGCCATTGAATATTTTATTCGTGAGCCGGATTATTATCTACGTTTAATTCATATCACCTCATTCTTAATCATAATTTCTATCATTATTAATTATTCTTAAGTAAATCCTCAAAGAAATTTTTGTAATAAACATATACAAGAATATATTATAGATGACATCTTAATTCACATATCTATCGTCATTTCATTCAAGAAAACTGCCAATAACAAATGTAACGTAGATCAAAATGATTGATAATCACCAGCAAATTCTAACGTCGATAACGGAGAAAGAGAGGAAAGTTTCGGCAAAATTATTTAGTTGATATTTTTCTTACAAGGAGACCCACGGAACCGGTCGCACTCTGATTTTGATGAGCTTTTAATATGTTGTTTTGTAGACAAAAATAAGAAACACGTATTTTTTTATACGTGCTCATATGCATGTTAATTAGTGGGTAAAACACCCCTTCGAAAAAAAATCGGTTTGTCTCTTTCGGGCCGAATATCTCCGAAACTATAAGAGATAGAAAAATTTTCCAAAATGGAAATTAAATGGTTTGAAAAGTACTTTGAAATTATGACAAAAAAAATTTATATCGTGTGTACAGAGACGTTTTTAATTATATTTCGCAAAAATAATTTATCGTGACATAACTTTATCTTATATGGTTGAATTTGTAAAAAAATAACCTTTCATTTGGTGATAAAAAAATTTTTGGTGGTGGTGTTAAAAAAAATAAAAAATCGGTTTTTCTCTTTCATGTGCGTAAGACAACGAATTACGTCGCGCGGGAGGTTGCCGGGGGGGGGGGGGGCTCCGTTTGCCTACAATCCTGATTGCCAACAGCTTCGTTTGCTCACAACATTTTGCCTACAGCTTCGTTTGCCGACATTCCCGATCGCCTACAAAGCGATTGCCTACAAGCATTATTGCGCACATGTAATAGTTAAAAATACGAACGTACGTTTGCGCACATGGCTAAACACATTGCACACATGACTTTATTGCACACATGACATTATTGCGTACATATACATTGCACACATGACTTTATTGCGCACATACACGTTATTGTTGGATTTTGGAAAGTATAATCTCGAGGCAACAATAGATGGCGTAACGTGTAAACCCGAGATTCTAGGGGAGTTTCTTCTTAGTTCATTTTATGTAAATTGCGCTACTGTACCGTCGATATATTTTTTCGTTTTGACTCAAATCTTATGCTTTATAATCTAAGTTCTTCTTGCGTTCGCCATTGTACAAAAACCGAATAAACGGCTCTCTTATACTTTACCCGCTGAATCGTCAATTACTATCCTTAAACTACTAAGGTTATGGGCCCAGTTTACGTTTCGGGTAATTGACAATCACAAGTAAAAGTCAAATAGGCCCAGCAGTGTACGGCAAGCAATAGTTCGCGTTCACGAGTCAGTCGCGCAGCGACGCGGAGAGAATTGCGTCATTCGCCATAACATTGCCGAGTGAAACAGCTCAAGCTGAGAGACTGCATTGTTGTCCCTGGAAGGAAGCCGCATAACAAGAATGTCGGGCACAAACATCGGAGGAATACCAACCATAGAAAAGCTAAAAGGAAGACAAAATTACGCAGGTTGGAAATTTGCGATGAAGCATGCGTTACAACTTGACGGTCTTTGGAAAGCGGTTGAAGGGACCGAGACGGATGCTGACAAGGTAACTCGCGCAATGGCAAAGTTAGTTTTATGCATTGACGAGATTAACTATGTACATATCAAAGACGCGGCAAACGCGAAAGAAGTTTGGACAAGACTAAAATCTGCCTTCGAGGATAACGGGACTTACGTAAAGTAACCTTGTTACTAAAAATGTCCACAACTAAACTCGAGAATTGCGAATCGATAGACGTTTATATTAACGAAATTCAATGGTTTCAATGTGGACGACGAATGGCTAGGCGCCGTACTATTGGCGGGATTACCAGAACGCTATGAACCAATGATAATGGCATTGGAGAACTCAGGAATTGCGATCACGGATGACCTGGTTAAGACTAAATTACTTCAAGAATTGCGGATGACTAATTCAAAGGATGAAAAAACGGAAAGTTCAGCATTTCACGCAAGAAAGCAACAGAAAGGTTTTCATTCAAGATCAAAGGCACCAAAATGCTATACATGTGGCAAGCCAGGGCACTACGCGAGAAACTGCTCACAAACAAATTCCACGAAGAAGAACTTCGACAAGACGGACGAGAATAAGAAAAAGAAGGAGAACACGAAGAAAAAGGATGAAACTTCAAGTGTAGCCTTTCTCACCAAGGAAATAGATAAAAGATCTAAATCAAGAATTACAGGATGGATCATCTATTCAGCAGCATCGTCGCACATGACGGCGAATCGCAACATCTTGGAAGATTTCGACGATTGTACTGATTCCAGAGTTGTGATTGCAGATGACGCAAAACTTAACGTCAGAGGAAGAGGAAAGGTAAATATCCCATTAATTGTTCAAGGAAGAAGAACGATTGTTCCTGCAGAAGAGGTTTTATACGTCCCAGAATTGCACGTAAACCTATTGTCCGTAAGTCAAATGACCAAAAGAGGCCTAACGGTAAGTTTTGACCACGATAAATGCGAAGTATTTAATAAAGCACATAAAGTTGTAGCAACAGCGGAGGCCATAGACAATATCTACTGGTTAAGTCAACCTGAGGATAGAGCATACACATGCAGGACTTCCGACGAAACATTCTTGTGGCATCGACGTCATGGTCACTTGAATAGAACTAGCATGAAGCTGCTTCGAGACAAACACGCTGAGGGTCTTGAATTCAAGGATCCCGACGATAAGCCATGTATTACTTGTGCTAAAGGCAAGCACGCTCGTCAGCCATTCATTGCTGGTAATGAGAGACGGAGGAAAAGGACGCAACCATTACAGTTAATCCATACGGACATCTGCGGACCAATGGAAACAGTATCTATTGGAGGTTCAAGATATTTTATAACCTTCATCGACGACTACACCAGGAAGATAAGTATATATTTTTTGAAGCATAAGAATGAAGCTTTAGATGCCTTCAAAGATTATAAGAATTATGTTGAAAAGCAGGTTGGAAAGCATATTTTAACATTGAGATCTGACAACGGCACAGAGTTTGTCAACAAGGAGTTCGAGAAATTCTTGCGTAACAAAGGAATAAAACACGAAACGTCTATTCCGTACTGCCCGCAACATAACGGTTTGGCCGAAAGAGCCAACAGGACTATAGTCGAGAAGGCCCGATGTATGTTACAAGATGCGAAGATGGAAAAGAGATTCTGGGCTGAGGCATGCAACACAGCAGTATATTTAATTAATAGATCTCCAGCCAGAAGCTTACAGCATAAGACCCCGTACGAAATGTGGTCTGGCTACAAAGCAAACTTAAGGCACCTGAAAATCTGGCTCAAAAGCTTCCGCACACGTTCCAAAGGAGATGCGTCGAAAACTGGATGAGAAATCAAAGGAATGTAAATTCCTAGGATATTTGGAGAGTTCTAAATGTTACAAACTCTTCGATCCTGAGACTCAAAAAGTCTTTAAAAGTCGAGATGTGATATTCTTCGAGGATGAAGTCGACACGCAAGATCCGGACTCAGTCATCTCCATAACTGCAATCGAAGATGATCAGAATGAACTATCTAGCGATGAGGAAGAAGAAGACGAGGATGAATCGGAAGAATACTTTGACATATCAACTTCGAAAAGCTCAGACGATGACAGCAAGCACCAAGATGAAGCAACCAATAAACAGTTGACTGGCATTGTTCGTCGTAGTGAGAGAAACACAAAGCCTCGTAAAATGGATGATTTTATCATGTACAGCGCAATAACTGAAGGATCAGAAAATTGCCTGGAAACTCTTGAAGATGCACTCAAGGGAAGTGAGAAGAGTGAATGGCGAAAAGCTATGCAAGAGGAATACGACGCGCTTATAGAAAACGAAACTTGGACGTTATGCGATCGACCAACGCACAAGAAAGTTTTGAAGTCTCGATGGGTTTATCGCAAGAAATCAGACGCATAGAATGGCGAACAAAGATTTAAGGCACGTCTCGTTGTGAAGGGCTATGAACAAGAACGTGGCATCGATTATCAAGAAACATATTCTCCGGTGGTGAGATGTGAAACGATCCGCTCCATAATGGCTATAGCGGCAAAATACGACTGATCTGGATCATCTGGACGTGATTACTGCATTCCTCAACGGCGATCTGAGTGAGGAAATATACATGGAGCAGCCCGAAGGATTCATTAAGAAGAAGCAAAATTGCAAATATAATAAATATAAGCGAAAAAAATCAAATGGGCACAGTAACAATTACTGTGCCGCAATCAACAACGTAGAACTACGTCAACTGTCATTACTTCATGTTAAAGTATACAACGAAGGACAGTTGACGTAGGGCTACGTCAACACGAAGTAGTGACAGTTAACGTAGCCCTAGTCAACTGTCCTTCGCTGTATACTTTAACATGAAGTAGTGACAGTTGACGTAGTTCTACGTTGTTGATTGCGGCACAGTAATTGTTACTGTTTTGTTATAATTTCAAAGTACTTTTCAAGCCATTTAATTTCCATTTTGGAAAATTTTTCTATCTCTTATAGTTTCGGAGATATTCGGCCCGAAAGAGAAAAACCGATTTTCTTCGAAGGGGTGTTTCACCCTCTAAACATGCGTATAAGCACGTATAAAAAAATACGTGTCCCTTATTTTTGTCTAGAAAACAACATATTAAAAGCTCATCAAAATCGGAGGGAGACACTTCCGTGGGTCTCCTTGTTAGTATCACGCTTAGCTTTTACTTCAGGTAATGACGAGGACGTGGTGAAGAAACTTCTGATCCTATTTTTACTTTTTTTAATTTTTTCCCTTGTAAACTATATGATAGGAATAGAAAATAGAAGACATATACAAAGTCAGAGGAGGTAAGCGCGCAGAGTGAGAGAAATGGGCCCATAAAAGCGGGGGTCAACGAGCACTTGCATCGACAGGCCTACTTTAACGTTTAATGCATTTCTTTTCCTATAATTTTTTTAACAGATCCAGCAAAACGTGACTTTTTTATTTGGACGGAAGGGGAGGATTTACTCCAAAACTGTCCCGTATGATTCACTAGTAATCAATGACAAATTAATACAATAAACCCTCGTTAACACGAATCCGGTTAACACGAACACTCGGTTAACCCGAACTTTGGGTCCCGGCAGAATTGAAGAACACGTTCTTATGGACCTTTCCCCCGGTTAACGCGAAATTTGGTTAACACGAACTTCGAACTACTTTTTGGTCCGTGCAGAGGAAATTCCCTGGTTAACGCGAATCTCGTATATGAGTATCAAATAGGTAATATGTAAACAATGTTATATTGTGATATATGTATGTGTATACAGGGTGTCCCATTTTAAAAGACGACCGCAAATATCTCTTAAACGATACGTTTTAGAGAAAAATGTTTCAGACAAAAGTTGAAGGGTTTTAAAAGGGACATAAGGTGATGGCAATGATTTGACCCTGGATGATCGTTTGAACATCACGTGAAGGTCATCTTCAATTTCTTACATGGAACCCCCTATATTGTAGTATAACGTTTGAAAGGGCATAAAATAAGAAAAATTTTGGCCCAAACCAGAGGTCGTTGACCCGTTCGGCAGTTATTTAAGGTCAAAAATTGGCTTTTTCGAAATTTGACCCTAAATAACTCATAAACGGATCAACGTATCGACCTCTGGTTTGCGCCAAAATTTTTCTTATTATATGCCCTTTCAAACGATATACTATAATAAAAAGGGTTTCACTTAAAATTTTTTAGTTGAAGGTCTCCTTAAACACTGAAAAAATTTAGGTAAAATCCCTCATATTCCTGTAACACATCGTTTGAAAGGGCACAAAATAAGAAAAATTTGGACGCAAACCAGAGGTCAATACGTTGATCAGTTTATGAGTTATTTAGAGTCAAAGTTCGAAAAAACCACTATTTGACCCTAAATAACTTCTGAACGGGTCAACGTATCGACCTCTGGTTTGCGCCAAAATTTTTTTTATTTTATGCCCTTTCAAACGATATACTATAATATAGGGAGTTCCGTGTAAGAAATTAAAGATGATTTTCACGTGATGTTCAAACGACCATCCAGGGTCAAATCATTGCTACCATCTTATGTCCCCCTTGAAACCCTCCAACTTTTGTCTGAAACATTTTTCTCTAAAGCGTATTGTTTAAGAGATATTTGCGGACGTCTTTTAAAATAGTACACCCTGTATAATTGTGTTTACACACATTTATCAAAATAAAAGCGCTTTGTTAGTTTTCCACAATGAGCAAGCGAATTCAGACGTGTATTGATTTAAAAAAGAAAGTTGATCGTGGATTAAAATAAGAAACCGAGATCGCTAAGTACTTTAATGTTCTTAAATCAACGCTCTCAACAATAATAAAAAATAAGGAACTAATATATGAAAAAATTGCAGGAACCGTTATTTTGAAATCTAAACGTATTCGTAGAGCACATAAAGATGTCGAAACTGAATTATTAAATTGGTTTAATCATATGCGAGTTTCAAATATTCCAATAAGTGGACCGCTAATTCAGGAAAAAGCGAGATCTATAGTAGATAATTTAGGTGTCGAAAATTTTAATTGTTCAAATGGTTTGTTGTGGACATTCCAAGTTCGACACGGAATATCGCCACAAGCTGTTTGTGGGGAATTAAATAAAGTGAATGAAGAAAATGTGAATAATTAGTTAGCTACTTTTTTAGTTGATCTTCTTAACACGAACGAATTCGTGTTAACGAAAGGAAAGATTTCCTCGTTAACCCGAACACCCGGTTAACACAAACTCAAATCCCGGTCCCTTCGAGTTCGTGTTAACGAGGGTTTGCTGTAATTAGAAAAAAAATTTTTGGAACCGATGTAATTATGCAACGCTATTTCCGTGGATCATTCATCATCATAATCTTCAATCTTGAAGAAAGCATAATTATCTCTTCTTATTTATAAATTTATATTCAAAAATCGTTTTTAATTATTAACATTTTACGAATTTGTGTTTAAAAAATTAATTATTTCATAAATTCATTATTTCAGAATTCATGATATATAAACAATTTTTTTCAAAAATTTATAATTGTCCCAGACCTACCATGACACCCATTAATGGCAGAGAATTATTTTGAGATAAAAATTTTAATATCAAAAAAACCTAAGCTATAATTTTTAAATAAGAAATGTTTAAAGTTGACAAAAATGCTCTTTCAAAGGCAAATAAACAAACGCTTATAATGTCAAATTTTATAAAAATAGAAGCTAAATAATTGGAAGCCTAGTTGTTTGTATCTGTCTTGTAATTAGTGTTTCTCCAGTCCATAGCGCTTGTCAGCGCATAGTGAGCCTCTCTCATATGCCTGTAGCGCGCGCGCTGATCATGATACTACAGGCATATGGGACCTATTGTTTTACGCCGATTCCGAACGGCTAATCGAGAGGCTTTTCTTGGCAAAAATACTCTCAGTGGTTTGGTGATATTAGTGTTTAACTGAGAGATAATACAATTTGCATAAAATATTAAAAGCTAAACTTACGATGCGATATATGATTCTGGGAATGATGATGATGAGACGATGGAGGTTTCCTTTCTGGTCGAATACGTTCCATCAATTTACTGATCCTATCATTGCCTCTTTCTTTTCGCACTAAAGGACCAAGACAACACTCCTCTACTACACGAACACATTGTCGATGTACGCTAAGAGAACAATCTGTCAATAAATTAACATGTATCATTGGTGGCATTCAGTAGAAAGAGCAGGGGCTCGAATTTTGAATTCATTCGCAAGAGAAACGTATGCGCAAATTTTGCTCTTACAGAAACGTTGCAAGTTGATTGGCTAAAAGCCATGCGATAGCCAATCAATTTGAAAATTTTCTGTAAAAGCAGAATTTGCGCATACGTTTCTCTTGCGAATGAATTCAAGAATCGAGCCCTAGCTTAGTAAGTGTATATGTTTCATGTGTAATAAAATTATATTATGTATAAAGCGTTAAGTCACATAAACCAAGTTATATGTATATGATACAAAAAAACAAAAGTTATAATTTAAAAAACAAAAAAGAATAAAGCAATTATTTATCTAAAAGTTTAGCATTATAAACTTACGTATATACAGGGTGTTTAAAAAAAAGGTCGGATATTCTACCCACGTGTAGTACTCATCGAAAGAAGCAAAAAAGTCTTGGGCAACATAGGTCCGCAAATCAACTGTTTCAGAGCCAGAGTTGATTTTGTATTTTTTTTTTTTTTTTGTATTTTTAGTTTGTTTTATTTTTGGAAGGTGGACATGTAGAACATCTTCTTGAAGTATTTTTCGTTAAGAAATCTTGTATCTATTTAACTATTAGTGCGTTTACTGTTTGTTTTTTCGTAATAATGCCATTTTTGACAAAAAAAACGGTAATTATGCATAAAAGGGGCATCCTCTCCGATTTGTTTGTTATTTTAGTATGTTGTTGGGGATGTCTTCCCGAGTCATTTCATATATATATATAAGGGTCGGACTCAAATAGCTTCGGAGATACAAGCTGAGAAAGGAGGTATTTATGCATAAAAGCGACTCCCTCTCCGATCTGGTTTATTTTTTAATATGTTGTTGTGGATGTTTTCCCAAGTCATTTCATATATATATACAAGGGCCGGACTTAAATAGTTTCGGAAATACAGGCTAAGAAAGGATAAAAATAATAAATACAAAAATAAACGTTTAATGATGATTTATTGAATACTATCATTAGGAATCTGAAGGATTTCAACCAAGTGTGTTCTTTGTATGTGCTTCAACTTGCAAAGCACATATTTGTTAAAGCAGAGAACAGGTGGTATATGAAAAGTACATATTTATATGTACGATGAATAGTTGGTATATAAATACCCATCCCTGCATGCGGAGAAGTGCGGCAGTCCCTGTGTAGTACAGCCTGTTTGTTTATGTTTTCAAAGTGGCTCTATTGGTTTGTTTTTGCTCGGATTACCGCATTCTTTGATGCAATGGCTGAAATCTTTCAGATTCCTAATGATAGTGTTGAATGAATCATCATTAAACGTTTATTTTTGTATTTATTATTTTTATCCTTTCTCAGCCTGTATCTCCGAAGCTATTTAAGTCCGACCCTTATATATATATATGAAATGACTCGGGAAGACATCCCCAACAACATATTAAAAAATCAAGCAAATCGGAGAGGATGCCCCTTTTATGCATAATTACCAAAAAAACAAAACAGAAAAATACAACAAAATAAAAATAAAAAATACAACAAAAATAAAAATACAAAAAAATACAAAATTAACTCTAGCTCTGAAATAGTTGATTTGCGGATCTATGTTGCCCAAGACTTTTTTGCTTCTTTTGATGAGTACTACTACACGTGGGTAGAATATCCGACCTTTTTTTAAACTGTATAACATATAACAATGTTTTAAAATTATAATAATTTGTGAAATGTGTAATTTAGTATTATTATTATTATTTATATTATTAACCACATCTTTTTATCAACTACAACTACTTTTCCAATTAAACTGATGCCATTTATGGGAATTGATTTTTCGAGAAAAATTTCAAACTTTATCCAAGTGCTTGGAAACTTTTTATTATTATATACATATGTATTTTACATACCATTGCATAAATATCCTTGGGGACCAATCCCACCAATGATAAGTTGACAATGATTGCAGTAAGTTATCGTGAAATATTGATGCGCTACAAAATGGTGCCCCTTGATCGCCATTTTACGCGATTTTCCAATAAGCAGCCGTGCTTTGATGTGGGATTTGTCTTTTGCAACAAAAGTAGGCACTCGATCAGCCCATACTGGTCGCAACTGGAAAATCTTTATTAATATGGTAGCTAGACTAGCTGCCGTCGTAAAGAGCCGCAAATCCACATGTTCCTTCTCTATGTCTTCCCTGAAAAATTTCCCCCCATTTTTTTGTTATATTACAATTATATATAATATATAATATATAATATACATATATATATATACCTATATATATGTATATACAATATATTGCACTTTAGTTTTATTCAATATATCGTCGGACAACACAATTACTGTTGTTACATGTTCCGTTTTGATTACTTTTTATCCTTAATAATGTCTCATACAGGATGTCCCAGAATTGATAATAAAAAAAAGAGGCATATTCTACAGGTCAAAAGAAGGTAAAATTGTCCTATAACATATGTCCGGAAACGCACCCTCTCTGAGCTACACCCTCCCAGTTTTCCAAAAAAAAACTCGAATTTTGTGTATATTGTCAAAACTTAAGCTTCGAATTAAGGATATGTACTGATTTTCGTAAAATTAATTCGAAGCCCAAAAGACAATATACAGAAAATTCGAGTTTTTTTCGGAAAACTTTGGAAAGGTGTAGCTCAGAGGGGGTGCGTTTCCAGACATATGTTTATAGGAAAATTTTACCTTCTTTTGACCTGTAGAATGTCTCTTTTTTTCTTTTTTTATCAATTTTGGGACACCTGGTACATGTAAAGAGAATTGTTAAAATTCTATGTAAATAAAGTCTTACAGATAAGGTTCCATTTTTGGCAGAAGATACGTCTCAATAATTTTCGTTTCGCGCGCTTTATCGGATATACTCTCATCAAGCGAAATATCGGTTGGGCCGAAAATTGTAGCCAGTCCTGCAGTTCTCTTCTGCTGGAAATGCGTAAGCTGTTCATTCAACTCTTCCTTCGCTCTAGTGCGTGCCTTCCAAAATATCTGCATAGAGAAACAATAAAAATTGGTCACAACATCCGTTTTATCAAAACTGGAAAAAATACTGTTGACGCTTATAGCTTAAAAATTACTACTCAAGATAAAATAATCACAGAAATGTTTGTTACTCGATATTCTATAAATTTCTTCATTATAGTGCTCTAAAATAAGAATTTTTAGATAATCTGAACATATTAATTTCTGTCAATAATTTATTTTATTTCATGCTTAAAAAACGTACCTTTCTGAGAATTTCTTCTTTATCAGATTCTTTTAAGAGAACATCATCAATCTCATTCGCGACATTCTCATCTACATTATGCAGACGTAACGGCTAAATAAAAAAAAGTATACCAGTTATTATATCAATTAACATTTGCATTTAAAAAATATTAAAAATAATGCTGAAATTTTAAAATATTAATATTAATAATGTTAACCCTAGAACCGCACCCTGGGGTCATTTAGACTCCAGCCCAAATTCGATTTTCAATTTTTTTCTCAGAATTTTTGTTTACGTTTATATTTTTATAATTTTTATTTTAATCTATATTTTTGTTCTCGTTGCATTTTTACATTCCTGAGAGTGACGATAAATAAAAAAAAAATCTTAATTGATGAATTTCTCTAAAAATTACCAGCAATCAAAGATGCATGGGGTCATAATGACCCTAGGTGCGGTTAGTGTATGCAGTTTTCATGGTGCGATTCTAGGGTTAATAAATATTAATATTATAATTATGTAATCAAATATTAATTAAATGCAAATAAAATACAATATAATTAAGCATTGTAAAAAAATATATGATAAATATAATAATCGTGCAAATACAAGAAATCATAAATGATATTAACAAGGAATATTTTATAATTATACATTTAATTACTTACCGCACCAGGTACTAGAAAACTAGAGTGAATTTCGTATGCCCATTTCTTCATCTCTTTGGCATTTCCCTCCTTGTACAAATCAGTTACTAAATAAAATAACTGCAAGAATATATGTATATCACATTAGTATAAATATATATAATTTATTAATTTTCATATAAATTTCCTCGTCGTGAAAAACAGTTGTATTTTGGAACGTACTAATTTAAATAAATATAATAAATAATTATAAACAGTTATACGTACCAAACTAGAAGGATCACTATTAGATAATACGTAATTAATAAATACAGCAAGGTGTGCATGATGTCCCCATAGCCTGGATAAAGATTGGAACGGTCCATGATCTTCCAATTGACCCTGAAGCATTAATCAATCAAACAAATCACTATTCAAAGATCTTTGAAAGTATTTCATACGTAAATTCGTGGATAACTTACGATTTCTTGATCACTAACGTCATCTTCCTCCATTGACATAATTGGCTGTTGGAACGCTGGCAGTCCAGGAATGATATCAGTCGCGAGTGCCTATTATTACGAAGAACTATTATTATGAAAGAAATATGAAAGGTTATAATTGTGATTTTAAATTAATATGATACATAGATGATACATAAAATTGTATCAGATATCACCATATTCATGATAAAACTAGAAAGAAAATAGGGTATTTATGCATAAAAGGGGTCTCCTCTCCGATTTGCTTGATTGTTGAATATGTTGTTGGGGAAGTCTTCCCGAGTCATTTCACATATATATATATATATATATATATATATATATATATATATATATAAGGGTCGGACTCAAATAGCTTCGGAGGTACAGGCTAAAAAAAAGGATAAAAATAATAAATACGAAAATAAACATTTGATGATGATTTATTCAACACTATCATTAGGAATCTGAAAGATTTCAGCCACTGCATCAAAGAATGCGGTAATCCGAGTGTCAAAGTTGTATTTAACGATGTATGAACAAAGAAAAGTTATTTAAAGCAGCGAATTGTTTGTATATTGAACAGTCTTTTTATTAAAGCAGAGAATGTGCTGTACAGATATTAAGCGTCGAAGTTAACAAAACAGAAATAATTTGTTAAAGCAGAGAATAGTTGGTATATGAAAAGTACATATAAATATGTACTTTTCATATACCAAAAAGTACATATTTATATGTACGATGAATAGTTGGTATAAAAATATGTACTTTTCATATACCAACTATTCTCTGCTTTAACAAATTATTTCTGTTTTGTTAACTTTGACGCTTAATATCTGTAACAGAAATAATTTGTTAAAGCAGAGAACAGTTGGTGTATGAAAAGTGTGCTTTGTAAGGCTGCCGCCCCTCCCCGCATGCAGGGATCTTTTCTCAGCTTGTATCTCCGAAGCTATTTAAGTCCGACCCTTATATATATACATATAAGAAATGACTCGGCAAGACTTCCCCAACAACATATTTAAAAATCAAGCAAATAGGAGAGGAGGCCCCTTTTATGCATAAATACCAAAAATAGGACGTTTGTTGTATGTATAAGTATATATAATACATATTAAACTTATTAATGCCATATATTTTTAAGATCCTCTTATTGCAACTATAATAATTGCATAAAATTGCAAAAGCTAATTTATTTTGTCATATAGTGCAAGAAAAAATTCATACAATTTCTCACATCTGACCTTATAATACACTATGGTTACAATGCGAAATTAGAGGAGCTTAATAAATTAATAAATGATATACGATGTATTGCTGCTAAATACAAATAAAATATTTACGTCGTTTAACGTGGACGAGAAAATATCTTGCCCTAAAACGGGGGCAGGATACGGCGGTGGCGGTGTCCCTGGTGGTGTGACATGAGGTAATTCATTGATATCAATATCATTATGCCTGACATGTCTTGGAGGTAACAAATCATTCATTGATTCAGAGGCGATTAAACGTCTACTTGCTTCCGACGGGGATATTGCCGTTGTTCCCAGTTGTTCCGGGCTAGACTTCGTTCGCTGATGTTTACTGAGCACGTTTGAAGCGGTCAAATTGGCATCTTGGGAAAACTAAAATATAATTCATTACGGATAATTATAAATGTCATGTATATAAATAAAAAAGTTACATGTTTATATTATATGCCTATTCATATAGAAAAGTAAGATGCTACATAGATGATCACATTTTGAACAACAATCTTAAAAATTCAAAAACGATATATTTGTAATAAAAGAACGTTCCAAAGAAAAGTTGGTTGTTTCAAAGAAGACATTTTATGGTAAATACGGATTTTGTTTTAAGTGCTTCACAACAGATTTCGAAGTGACTTCTATTCTTTTTCGATACATAGTATATTGTGCACCAAGGGGAGAAAGCTACGTTTTTCAGAGAGTGTGAAGTTTGCCGCCCAAGCCGAAGGCGAGGAATCACACGAGTTTGAAAAAGCTTTCTTCCCGTGGTGCACACGATATTTTTCACAACACTTTTACGGAAATGTTCAACTTTTAAAGATGTATCGGAGGTACAATTCCTGCTAAAAGTTAAACTTTCAATAAAAAATTACTAAGATGAAGACTGCATGTATGTCAAACAACTCAAAATGTTTTATATGTTAGAAAGGATTACCATTAACAGTTTGAGTATGTTTTTTGTCATTTAAATAATTAGTATTGTTTAAACAATTTTCAAAAAAAATCCTTTTAGCAAAAAGTTTTGAAACTTAAAATACAATATCAATGATGTATGCTTTACATATAAAAAAAAATTGTAGAAATATCTTACTTTTTTATTTATATTTACAGCAAAAATGTCGATTCTCCATAAGGAATAATGTTAATTGTATCAACTTTAAACTTAAATAACTCTTATAATCGTTTAGTAAATCACTAAAATTTTACAGAGTATTTTTAATTTAATTTAGAAACATCTCACAGCCATTTCTAAATATATTTGAAATACCTCCAATACATCCTTAAAATCGTTATAACTCGGCAACCGTTTAGTGGATTTGTTTCAACTTTTTTTTTCCAGCACATCAGGAAGACTAAAAGAACAATCTCACAAATTTTTAATGACTTCGTACTATTTTGAAAGATAGGTCCAATACAACCTTAAGTGCCTGTAGAGTGTGTGCGTTTGGTGTTCGATTCATACAGTTTGTACACGCGTATCGTTAAATAGAAACAGAAAAAGAGAGCGATGCGGGGTCCAAGGGCAAAGCCCCCACCTATTACAAAACTAAAATTTGAATAACAATAAAATTTCAAAAAGAAATAAATAATTTCAATTTTTGCACTAAATCTGATTAACAAGTTGGGATTTTATTTAAGGACATTATGTAAATAGGTACAATTAGTTACCTTATTATACAGTGATATTATTAAGAAAAAACATAATTCCAAATCGATAGTTTTAATACAAGTAATTTTTGAAGTAGTAATCATGTTTTTAATCATTGAAAGTAATATAATTTTCACAATAAAAAAGTCTTAATATAATCGGTAATCATGTTTTCAATTAGTAAATTTAATATTTACATTACAATTTTTTAATTGGAAGATTGGATTATTTCCTCAATTTGTCATGTTAAATGTTGATTTAGAATTATCTTTGGTCATGACACAGTCAGCAGAAAGTATCAATGTCGTGTATTTGCCTGCTACTTTACTTTCTGCCCGCTATACGGGGCAGAAAGTATCAATTTTCCTCCCTAGGGAAAAGTAAGCCCTGACGTGAAATTAGCCACTTTCGCCTCGCTCTACAGGCATCGAAAGTCGGACTTTCCGTGGAGGTGTTGTAAAAATAATGTTTCTTTTTATATATTATAAATAAATTTTCCTCATTGTTTTATATCACAAATACATCACAGTAAAATATACAAAAAAAATTGCAATCAGAAAAAACAGTGGCGTATCATTTTCTCATTAAAGGAAAACTTAATATGATTACTCATACGCACGCCCCTGATGAATCTAAAAATGTTTCATCGGTACTGGAAAATGGTTCTTAATACCACAAGTACGTACATCAAATTTAAATCAAATATCTTTAAACGTTTCCCAGATTTTCGAAATTTTCATTTTTTTTACAACTTTGACACTCTGTATTTTGAAAACAAAGCAGTTAAGGACATATACCCTATTTATAGGACCTTTTCTTCCTAAAATAAGCCACGGAATGTCCACTTCAATTTTTTGTATTTACTTAGGAAACACCCTATATATTATTATTTAACTATATAGTTAACGTACAAAATAATCTTATAAATATTATAAGTAAACACACGTGCGCGCATACATACACACATTGTAATAAATAATATTTCTATATAATTATTTCATACTAAATTTAAATATAACATTTATGACTTTTTCATATAAGATTTAAATGCTATTTATGTATATTGACTTTAATTACAAAAAGCCAATATATTAGTAAGTATAGTCATAATATTTACATATCGTTAATATTAATAGGCTAAATAATCCTAAACACCATACCGTAAAAACCAACAATATTTTATTCTTGAAATTAAAAACTCATGAAAATTTTCTGATTTATTTGTAACTTGACAATTATTATGTATGTACGTTTATTGGCAAACATAAAACAGGTGTAAAGGATATCAATGTAACATTATTGGACCATTAAGCTACTTACAGAGTTAGAAATACCCTGATTGACGGTTGAAGGCGTTAAGTGAATCAGCAGATGTCGGTCCAGCTCCAGTTGGACTGTGTTTTGCATGGCAGGTGGAGGTCGGGGAGGCAAAGGCGGCGGAGAGAGACTTTGCATGGATAGGGATTTACGCGACGGCAGTGGAGGTGGCACGTCTGCACCACTGCCGTTGTTTGAGGGTGGACAATAACCCGAGGAACACGAGGTGTTTGTTACCAATGAGCAAAGCTGTAAGACACAACAAAGAATTGTTGTTATCAAAAAGGCAAAGCTGTAAAACACAATAATGTGTTAGCAAAAGTAGGCGAAAGCTTTGGTGCACTCACAAGATAGATCAATTGATATACAGGATAGTTGATTATCTCCAATGGAGAGGGGAAAAAGAAAAGAATTCTAAACGCACAAGTAAGTCTCTCAAATGTAGAATAAAATTTTTTCCTTTCCCCAAAAATTGATTTTACATATCGGAAAATTAATAACTAGGCATCATGTAACAATATGTTGGATATTATAAATAACATAATCTTAGTTATTATAATAATTGCTCTTTTCCACCAATTTGCATATTGAAAAATCCGATGTCTATTAATAACTGTTATTGCTAAAGATTAAATTTTTAGTTGTTTTACGATACATATTATCCAATATATTTTAACAACAGCTAACAAAATATAAATAAAAAAATCAAAATCCTGTTTTACAAAATAGTAAAACTCCTGTTTAGGAGAGACAGCTCCGATGACCTTGACCTTGACATATGTTGTCAAGGTTACCCTCCTGAGTGACCTTCAGAAGGTTTTAGCCGTCGCTCGTGTTTTATTAAAAAGTTATTAACAAATAAAGTTTGAAAAATTTAGCAGTTATTTTGAGTATTGAAAGGCATAAACGACTAATATGTATGTGAAAATAGTATATGTATAAACGAAGGAAAGTTATTTAAAGCAGCGAATTATTAGTATATTGAATAGTCTTTTTGTTAAAGCAGAGAATAGTTGGTATATTGAAAAGTATGTATACAATTTTATATGTTAAAAAGTGTAAATATAAGCGTGTTAAAGCTTTGTTAAAGCAAATAATAGTTGGTTATTAACAAAACAATTAAGGTTCAATGACTACCTTCAATGACCAACTATTATCTGCTTTAATAAAGCGCATAAAGTATAAACTATTAAAATCCATAATCTAGTATAATCTATTATATATCCATAAATTATCATATTACTCTACTTCGTTAACTTCAACGCTTAATATCTGTAACAGAAATAATTTGTTAAAGCAGAGAATAGTTGGTATATAAAAAGTACATATAAAATTTTATTTTTTAGAAAGCATACATATAAAGTATTCTCTGCTTTAATCATGGCAAAAGCATGTTAAAGCAGGTAATAGTTGGTCATTGAAGATGGTCATTAACCTAGTTTTGTTAATAACCAACTACTATCTGCTTTAACAAAGCTTTAACATGCTTTTTCCATGATTAAAGCAGAGAATACTTTATATTTATGCTTTCTAAGTAAGACACATAAAATTGTATATATACTTTTCTATACCAACTATTCTCTGCTTTAACAAAAAAAACTATTTTATACAGGGTGTTTCTGAATGGTCTGTACAAACTTTGGGAATAAGTTCCAGAGACCTGAACAAGCAGAAAATGTCCCATGAACATAGGGTCGGAAACGCTTGCTTCTGGAGTTACGACGGTTCGAAGTTTTCCTGTAATGGCTGGAGAAATTATCACGTCAAATCGCATAAGAGGTACAAACTGTGTTAATTTACCTCGGTTTTGCCACGGACATAACGTATGCACAAATTCTGCTTTGACGGAAAAGTTGCAAGTTGATAGGCTAAAATCCATACAAAAGCCAATCAACTTGCAACTTTTCTGTAAAAACAGAATTTTCGCATATGTTTCTCTTTCGAATAAATTCAAGAATCGAGCCCTAAAACAGTACACTTGTTACATGCAGCAAATGCTCGAAATAGCCTCCATTAGATTCCAAGGAAGCCTACGCACGTCGCCGCACTGATGACTGGTGAGAGATTCAGAAAAAAAGCTAGGCTAGGAAATAAATTAACACAGTTGCAACTCCTATATGCGATTTGACGTGATGATTTCTCCAGCCATTGCAGGGAAACTTCGAACCGTTCGCAACTCCAGAAGCAAGCGTTTCCGACCACATGTTCATGGGACATTTTCTGCTTGTTTAGGTCCCTAAAACTTATTCCCAAAGTTTGTACAGACCATTCAAAAACACCCTGTATATTAACGAATCACTGCTTTAAATGACTTTCCTTCGTTCATACATGTACTATTTCTACATACATATTAGTCGTTTATGCCTTTCAATACTCAAAATAACTGCTATATTTTCCAAACTTTTTTTGTTAATAACATTTTAATAAAAAACGAGCGACGGCTAAAACCTTCTGAAGGTCACTCAGGAGGGTAACCTTGACAACATATGTCAACGTCAATGTAGAAAGTCGCGGAATTAAGTTTCGGGAAATGTCAAATGTTTTCATGGAATTAGAAGCTTGTTTCGCTGAAGCCTTTTTATTTTCGGCACAGTCCTTCTGCCTTTCCCCGCTCGCCAGCTTTCGTCGACGCTCTCCTTTGTCTCGAGTATTTATGTTTATACTCGCGACACTCGTTACGGGGAAAGACTCCGGTAATTACAGATGATCGGCCGTTTGCGCCTTGTCACCGAATCATCGCGTTCAAATTAGAATATCGGGCGATTCTGCCCTAAAACTATGCCGCTCATTGGCTGACGATTGTCACCGGGAGGTGCGAGTCCCGGAATTCTCTCAAAGTCCGAGGAAATAAAACCCCGAGCCTTCGCGACTCCGGTGCCACTCGCTAGCAGTCTAACGGCGTGTCACTATAAGCAAACGTTTAAGGGGATCCTGCAGTCGTCTGTAGAACTCTGTTTTACCCTTCTTTTTTTGGTGGAAGTAATCTTGGAATTGGCTTTACGGAATTGCAAATCTCTTTTACACAATTAAACGTAGGATAAAAATGAAGCTCGCGCTGGTCGAATATATATCAAAAACGAAAAAAATTAAAAATTACTTATTTTTAGCACGTGTAGAGCTGTCCACCTAACCACAATATTCGATGAATACAAAAATTGTACAGTTAATTCATGCAAAATGAGACCAGCGCGAGGTAGGGACAACATGTAGGAACAATATCGTGCAAGTAGAACTAAGATTGAAAGCCTAGAAAAAAAGATTTTTCCCACTGAAATTTTATAAATGCAGAGACGCACATGCATGCATGACGATGCAATCTGACAAGGACAGATGTATCTGTTAGACAAGGACAGGTATAGATCGGTAACACAGAAAACATAGTAAACGATCGAAATTATCGATTATTTTTAGTTCCGTGCTAAATCGTGGCGTTTCACGTTGGAGTTCGCCTGTCACTGCAGGATCCCCTTAAAGCGAATCTTCCGTTTACGCAGTGTATGCGCTCAACACATCGGGAGTTTCGCGATAACACTCGCAGTAAATCGTGTTCCCGGAAATCGTAGCGCGCGACCGAGTCCTTACGATCTGCTTATGCTTGTAAATTCAAACATTTATATTAAAGACTCTATTAAAACCTCATCCGCCTTGACCCGTTTTCGATCACCTCAACAAATCCTCTAGCGCTCGCGGTCGCTCCGCGAACATTTTGGTCCTTCGAGCCGAATACATCAAAAACCGGTACTGTCTATTCGCCGCGAATCGCGTTGTGCTAGTGAGTAAAAGTACAGAGAAGATGAGCCTCGACGCGGAAGGATTCTTCGAGTGTAGCGCAAACTGCACGGGCGCATCGCTCGTTCGATGGAGACTCTCAAGAAGGCCGGTATGGCCAGGGTCACGACGGGCACGATCGACACGAGGTTTGTCCTTGACTCGCACTGGGCGAAGTTTGTCCTTGACTCGCACTGGGCGAAGTTTGAGGAGAACCACGAGACGTTGCAAACCAGTCATTGGAAGGCGATCAGCGAAGACGATTACGCGAAGAACGACTTTTACGGATGCGTGGAGGAGACGTACGTCTCACAGCGAGCTGCTCTAGTCAATTTGCGAGAGGAACTGCACAACAAGACTGAGAAGCTTGAACTCTCCTCCTTCAGGGAAACAGAGCACTCCAAGAGACAACTTCCCCGCATCCAGCTTCCCTCCTTTTCTGGGAAGTTCGACGAATGGCCGACCTTCAAGAACATGTTCCAATCTATCATCGGTCGAGACTCCTCACTAATGGAAGTAGAAAAACTCCATTACCTGAGGATGTGTCTAAAGGGTGAAGCAAAGCAGCTGATGCGCAATATACCCACGAGATCGGAGAATTACGAGCGTGTCTGGGACATGCTCGTCAAACACTACAAAAATAAGCGTTTGCTGGTCTGGTCGTGCTTTTCTGCGTTCACGTCGCTCCCCAAGATGAAGGGCGAATCCGTGGGCGATCTGAGGCGGCTATTTCATGGGATGCTGCAAACGGTCGGCTCGCTCGAGGGCATTGGACGTCCAATCAAGGACTGTGACCTATTCATCCACATGGTGGTGGAAATGCTCGACAATCGCTCGAGACGAGAATGGGAGAGTGCCATGAGCGAAACCACGGAGCCCCCAGCCTATGCCGAATTGAAGGCTTCCCTGGAGAGCCGACTTCGCACATTAGAAGCTATACACCCCGGTGCTAGTGACCAGGGATCCCCCGCCCCCGGCAACTCGGGATCGCGCACCGTTCGTTCACACCTTGCGCGGAAAGAGGCCGCTAAACCGAAGTGCTCGCTGTGCAAGAAAGAGCACTACATCCTTTCCTGCGGCGAATTCACCAAGAAATCGCCCGCTGAGCGAAGGCACTTCGCCGTCGCGAACGGCCTGTGCTTTAACTACTTCGGCAAGCATCGGATAACCGCCTGTCCGTCGAAGAAATTCTGCGCTGCCTGCAAGCAGCGGCATCACAGCTCTATCCATGACGCTCGCTCTGCGGACGGGAGAGACGGAGGCAACGCGTCGACCTCGCTGCACACCCGCGACTCCCAGAGCGAGCGGGCCTCGGTACTGCTGGCTACCGCGAGGGTTTTTCTGCAAACCAGGTATGGGACCTTCGAATCGGTCCACGCTTTGATCGACCCCGGGTCTGAGATCTCGCTGATTTCCGGGCCTCTCGTGCAAAAACCAACTCCCGCGTACCCTGGCTTCCATCGCTATTTACGGAGTTGGCGGAAAGCAAATGGGAATCTCTCGTGGCTGCGTGTCGATTCAAATCAAATCTCGAGCCTCGGAGGCATCATTTCGCGTAACCGCTTTAGTCCTGCCGCGCACCACCGCCTACGGGGGCCACGTGGGTTCGAATGATCAGACGTGGCCGCACGTGCGCGACCTGCCACTCGCGGACCCGGATTTTGCAGCTACCGATCCCGTCGAGATATTGCTCGGTGCCGACGTCTACGCGACGATAGTTCAGAACGGACTCCGCAAAGGTGAACCGAGTTCCCCGGTCGAGCAAAAGACTT
This sequence comes from Harpagoxenus sublaevis, assembly GCA_030770355.1. NCBI lineage: Eukaryota > Metazoa > Arthropoda > Insecta > Hymenoptera > Formicidae > Harpagoxenus > Harpagoxenus sublaevis. The sequence goes on from JASTWR010000442.1 coordinate 44,418, forward strand.
CGCTCGGGTGGATTCTGTCCGGACTCGTCAGCGGGAGCGGTTCGGGAGTGCCCGCCGCATCCTTGCAGTGCTCGGTCGGTGAGAACTTGAACGAGTTAGTGGCCAGATTCTGGCAACAGGAGGAGCTCCCCCAGGCCCCCTCGCCGCTTACCGAGAGCGAACGCCAGTGCGATAAACACTTCGCGCGCGCGCACTGCCGATTGCCCTGCGGTCGTTACATGGTGCGCCTTCCCGTCGCACCCACGCTCCAGCCTCCCGGGAACTCGAAACTCGTGGCCTTACGCGTTTTCGCCGGCGTGGAACGCAAGCTAATCGCCAACCCTCAGCTCCGTGCCATGTATACGGACTTCATGAGCGAGTACGAAGCCCTGGGTCACATGGCTCTCGCGCCTCAAGCCGGACAACGAGAACAGGCTCGAATCTACTACCTTCAGCACGGGGTTCTTAAGACCACAGGGAAAACTAGCAAAATCCGAGTCGTATTTAACGGCTCTGCCCGGTTGTCTTCTGGCGGCTCCTTGAACAACGGACTCCTCACCAGCCGCAATCTCATACCTTCGCTCGATGAGGTGCTTTCTCGGTGGCGACTGGATCCCTTCGTGATGGTGACGGACATTGAGAAAATGTACCGTCAAATATTGGTCCACCCAGATGACCGAGACTTGCAGCGAATCCTGTGGCGGGCATGCAACTCACAACCGATACGCGAGTTCCGGCTAAACACGGTGACCTACGGTCAAACCTGCGCCTCATTTCTCGCGACCAGCTCTATTCGACAATTGGCAAAGGACGAGCGTGCGCGCTTTCCCCTGGCCGCCGAGGTGCTCGAGAAGTACACATACGTCGATGACATCTTTTTCGGAGCGGAGACGTCCGAGCAGGCTCTAATGCTGAGGGATCAGCTAATCGGGATCTGCATGGCGGGCGGACTTCCGCTCCGGAAATGGGCCGCCAACAGCGAGGAACTACTCGACGACATCCCAGCCGAACATCGCCAGTTGCAGGGCCCGCTGGAATGGGAACCTGAGACCACTCACTCCACGCTCGGAATGCAATGTCACCCGCGCCTCGACGCATTCAGCTTCCGAGTGCGCCCTTGCGAGCCGAAAACGGTAACCAAACGACAGGTGCTGTCGGAGACGGTTCGATTATTTAATCCTCTAGGTTGGCTGGCGCCGGTAGTCGTAAGGGCCAAGGTCTTCATTCAGTCCTTGTGGCTGCAAAAGATCCCCTGGGATAACCCCGTTTCCGAGGAGGATGCGCGACTGTGGCAGGCCTTCCGTGCGGAGCTTTCCCAGCTGGCGGACATCCGGGAGCCCCGCTGGCTGCGGACCACCGGGACTGGTCGACGATATAAGCTCCACGGCTTCGCGTACGCCTCGGAGCGTGCCTTCGCTGCTGTGGTCTACCTGAGAGTCATCTCCGCAACTGGCATCCATGTGGCCCTGCTTTACGCGAAGACTCGCGTCGCCCCTCTTCGCCTCGTCTCGCTGCCGCGGCTGGAGCTGAGTGCAGCCGCGCTCCTGGTCCCCGCGGTCGAGCGCGTTCGGACCACCCTGGGAATCCACGTCGAGGGCATCCATCTGTGGTTGGACTCCACAGTGGCGCTCGCCTGGATCCGCGGCCTCCCGACACAATGGAAGACTTACGTCACCAACCGGGTCGCCGAAATACAACGGGCACTGCCCGATGCCGTATGGCACCACGTTCCGGGAGAAGAGAACCCCGCCGACTGTGCGTCCCGAGGAATCTCCCCTGGAGACTTGGTGAACCATCCACTTTGGTGGTAGGGGCCTCAGTGGCTCCGAACGGAAGAGTTTCACCACCGAGATGATCCGCCAACGCCCAACTTGGAAGATGAATTTCCGGAGCGGCGTGCCAGAGTTCTCGTGGTATCGGCATCAGTGGAGGAAAGCCCCTTCCTCTTGCGATTCTCGGCGCTGCCACGGCTCCTGCGGGTAACGGCTTGGTGTCGCCGCTGGCTAACCGCCGCGCGCGCTCGAGGGCGTCATTCTGTTTCAGGTGTCCTAACCCCCCGAGATATGGACGACGCAGAAACGGCCTGGATCACCATAGTGTAGGCCTTGTGGTTTGCAGCAGATTGGGGCGCTGACTCGCCAGGAAACGGTACCGAGGCGGAACGAACTCTTCCGGCTAACTCCCTTCAAGGACGACCGAGGAATCTTCAGGGTCGGCGGGCGCCTGCGACACTCGGTGCTGAGCCACGACGAGCGGCACCCGATCATCCTGCCTCGCCGCTCGCCCCGGCGGACGCTGCACGGAGGAGTGCAGCTAACTCTGAGCACACTCCGGCAAAAGTACTGGATTCCCGGCGGAAGGATAGCAGTGAGGACGCACATACATCGCTGCCCTCAATGCGTTCGATGGTGGGCGGCGTCGCCCCGTCCTCTGATGGGCGACCTACCGAGTCCTCGGGTGAGGATCTCCCGGCTATTTGCTCACACCGGGGTGGACTAAGTAGGCATAAGGCCTACAAGGGGTTCATGGCCATCCTCATCTGCCTAACCACCAGAAGCGGTACACTTGGAGGTGGTCTCTGATTACACCACCGAGGCGTTTCTGGCCGCCCTTCGACGCTTCGTCTCGAGGCGAGGCCTGTGCTCCACACTCTACAGTGACCGGGACACAAACTTCGTCGGAGCGGACGCCCAACTTCGACGATTTTTTCGCGACGCCGCACAGTGGGCGGAAATCCCGAAAACGTGGCCAAAAGGAGAGGCCTGCACTTGGACACGGTACATTTGGACACAGTTTATTTGGACACGGTCATTTGGACATGATCTATTGGACACCGTTCGTTTGAACACCGTTTATATGGACACCGTTCATTTGGACACGAAAATACGCGACCTGTGCACTTGGACACGAGAATGCGCGAAATGTTCACTTGGACACGAAAATGCGCGGCCTGTGCAGTTGGACACGAGAATACGCGACTTGTGCACTTGGACACGAAAATGAACGACCTGTGCACTTGGACACGAGAATACGCGACCTGTTCACTTGGACACGAAAATGCGCGACCTGTTCACTTGGACACGAAAATGCGCGGCCTGTGCAGTTGGACACGAAAATGCGCGACCTGTTCACTTGGACACGAAAATGCGAAACAACTTTCGATGATAAATATGTCGCAGCCACATGGTGTACACACACACACACACACACACGCGGGGGGGGGTGCAAGGGGGGCCTTCGGCCCCCCTCCCGCACCCCCTCCGCCGGTAGGCAGGGTGGACCTCGCTTAATATCTCGTGTCCAACTGCACAGGCCGCGCATTTTCGTGTCCAAGTGAACAGGTCGCGCATTCTCGTGTCCAAGTGCACAGGTCGTTCATTTTCGTGTCCAACTGCACAGGCCGCGTATTTTCGTGTCCAAGTGAACAGGTCGCGCATTTTCGTGGTAAAGTGAACAGGTCGCGTATTCTCGTGTCCAACTGCACAGGCCGCGCATTCTCGTGTCCAAGTGCACAGGTCGCTCATTTTCGTGTCCAAGTGCACAAGTCGCGTATTTTCGTGTCCAAATGAACGGTGTCCAAATGAACGGTGTCCAAACGAACTGTTGTGAGCGCACAACCGTATAACTATTAATTATATAACCAATACCCTAGCAACCGAAAAACCTGACGATTGCATCGGACGACGATCATCCGATGCAATCCGACACCGGAACCCGGAGCGTTCAACTCCAGGTTGACCGAAAACGCTGATGCGAAGGTCAGCACAGAGCGAAGTCCACGCTAACTCGGGAGCCCCCGAGTTAGCAACAGAACGTCGTGCCGACCTTATAAATGCCGCCGATTCGGAAGATCGCGCGGGCAGTCTGCTATAAGATTCTGAAGTATACGTGCGGTCACTTTTACTAATTAACAAACTTAGAATAATCTCGGGAACTGAACAAAGAAATAAAGACCGTTAACAATTGTAAATCATTTAAGTAAAGATATTTATTGAAGAAATATCTCAGTTATATTTATTTGAATACTCCGTGGTGTGCATCTCTCCCCCAATCCGAAATTCTCGAATCCTTGTGCCGGCCCTGAGCTCAACCCCCGGTACCGGCACAACAGAACGGTGTCCAATAGATCGTGTCCAAATGATCGTGTCCAATTGAACGGTGTCCAAATGTACCGTGTCCAAGTGCACCTCTCCCGCCAAAAGTCGAAAAATCAAATTTATTATTTTGGATTTATAACTATACAGCCTTATGGGGAACATCCCCGTGTATATAATGGCAAAAAAAGAGGAGGCTATCTTCCATATCTGACTTTCTATCTCAGTATGAAATTGCCCTTCGACAGAGTAGCACTCCGCTGCGTATAAATACAAGCGATTTTCGGTCGACTTTGAACGAGTGTAACTTTCGACAGGAGTGTTATTTGATCGCAACTGCGGAATGGAGGGTGTTCCTGGAGGTATGTAGAATATTTCTGTTTTAATTTTTTATTTACTTAAGCTTAGCATGTATTGAATTTAAAGATAAACAATTGGTGTCCATAAATTGTGAATTTTGTGAATTAGATCTATATTCAACGGTGGCAAAAATTAAAGATCCCGTGATATCTCGTAATGTTTCAAGTACCAATCTTTAGTTTAAAGTATTACGCGATGGAATTTCGCAAAATTAGCTGCGGCAACCTGCGGCACGCGTTGTATGGTCATTTTTGCTAGGCTAGGTTAGGTTACTGAGTCGAAAATCTGTTAAAAGTTATACTTATATTACAGGATCGCGATCGAGTGACGATCAATTCATACATACATATTATAAGGACATATTTTTTATAATGAAGAATACCCTGCAAATGGGCTTCGACGAACAGGTTCAGCATTTGGAGGAGAGTTTGACGGCAAAGAATAATCATCCCTTCAAATTAAACTCAGATGACAGGGCCACAATATCAAAGCTATTCCACAAATTTCGATCAAAGTGGCAAGAAGCTTCAAGAAATCTCAAAACATTTGTACACCAACAAGAGAATTGGCTAAATAACTCAATATATTTGCCGGTGAGTACCCTGTATTTTTTTTAAATTTGTAACAGCAAGATGTTTTATTTATATCTTATTTATAGGTAGACTGTCATTCTCTGTTAAATTACCTCTATACTAAATTGACTATATTTTTTCCAGAATGCTTTCGTACCTAAAATATCATCGACAAGTAAGTTTGGTCGTCCTTCCATGGAGTTTACGACAGCTAGTGAGCGATCAAAGCAAAGAAAAACCGCTGAAATGCGCACAACACACAACACTGAGGAGTTATCCTACGCAACTCAAATGAAGCTTCGCTCTTCTGGAAAACTTGATGCTGCCTACATTGTAAAGGAAGTGACTACATCGAGCCCAACGAGAGCGTCAAAGTACAAGGCAGCTTTTCAAGCAACCTCAAACGTTGCAATTCCTATGTCAGATGATGCCGCTCTTTCAGTAGTCGTTAAGCGAAATTAACCAAGAACCAGTACTCGGTGATCAGACAATCAATAAAGGAGCACCACTGCAATCTTTACCCGCCTTACGATAAAGTGTCGCAAGCCAAAGTTCGGTGTTATCCATCTCGTTCAGATGTAACGATAACTGAAACCAGTGCAGAAGTCAAATTGCAAGCATTATTAAATCATACTGCTGAACGCATTTTGCTCGTGCAAAATGACGTCATCAAAAGTTTGTTGCAGGAAACTGTGAAACATATGAACCTCATATGTAAGTGGGGTTGCGATGGAAGCTCGGGGCAAAGCGAGTATAAGCAAAAGTTCGCAAATGAGAACAGCTCAGACGAACATGTATTTCTCACATCACTCGTTCCTTTGCAACTTTTATCCGTCGACTGTAAATCAGACTCAAAAATAGTTATCTGGAAAAATCCGAGGCCCTCGTCTCCTCGATTTTGTAGACCGATAAGGTTACAATTTCTTCACGAAGACGTGCAATCGACTGTGAACGAAATGCACCATATAGAAGAGCAAATAAAATCTCTTGTTCCATTCAACACGGTTGTTGATGGGAAAGAGATCTCAATAACTTACGACATGGTTTTCACAATGATAGATGGGAAAGTATGCAATGCAGTTACGTCGACGAAATCAACTTTGCGTTGCTACTTATGCGGAATTACGTCAAAGAATATTAATAACCTCGATCTTGTAAAAAAGCAAAAGGTAGACAAGTTTAATTTGCGGTTCGGATTATCAACGTTGCACGCGTGGATCCGCTTATTTGAATGCTTGTTACATCTGTCCTACAAACTCGGGATTAAAAAGTGGCAAGCACGTAGCACAGAAGAAAAGCAAATCACACAGGACCAAAAAAAAATTATTCAGAAAGGCTTCAAGCAACAGTTAGGACTCATTATCGATCGCCCAAAGCCCGGATATGGCAGCACTAATGACGGGAACACAGCTCGGCGTTTTTTTAAAAACACATCGGTGTCTGCTTCAATAACGGGAGTGGAGGAAACTCTAATAAAACAATTTCATGTGATTTTACAGACAATGTCAAGTGGCCACGATGTAAACGTCAAAAAATTCGAACAGTATGCCTTAGAAACTGCGAAATTATTTGTAAACACGTATCCGTGGTATCCCATGCCTATTACGGTACATAAAATATTAATTCACGGACCGCAAATCATAGAATCGGCCTTATTACCAATCGGGCAACTATCTGAAGATGCGCAAGAAGCCCGTAATAAAGATATAAAAAAATATCGTGAAAGCTTTTCGAGAAAATGTTCCAGGACGAAAACTATGGAAGATGTTTTCAATTGGTTAACAGTATCTTCCGATCCTTATATTTCGAGTTTAAGAAAGTTGCCGCAAAAAAAATTAAATTCTTTTTTACCAGAGGCTGTGCAACTATTAGTGGCTCCGATCACCTCTCCAAATGTCGAACGGAGCTATTCCGATTCGGAAGATAATTCCGAAGACGAATCTATATCTAAAATTTTGTAACATTTTGTTAAATATAAGTCGGCCATATTTAATCTGCCATTTTGTTTTTTGTTTTTATTTTTGATCGTAACTTATGACCTCAAAAATCCTTAGAATATAAGTTTCATGCAATTCTACAAACTTTCAATCATAACAATCGGCGATATTAGATCCGCCATTTTGTTTTTCGTGATTTTAATCTCATATTCGAAATCAGCGACGCCGCAAACCCTTTTGTATCAATTTTTATGTAAATCCGAAAACTCTAAAACTTTTGGCTACGTTTTCGGGATTTCCGCCCACTGTGCGCCGCCCGGGAGCGCCAAATTGCCGACTACCTCCTATCCACAGAGGGTGTGGAATGGCGATTCAACCCCCCGGTGACGCCTCACTTCGGAGAACTTTGGGAGGCGGCAGTGAAAGCCACCAAACACCACGTCCGGAGGGTGCTTGGAGACGCTACCCTCACCTTCGAGGAGCTCTCAACCTTTTTGGCGCAAGTCGAGGCGTGCCTAAACTCGCGCCCTATGTCGGCGCTCTCAGACGATCCTGACGACCTCGGGGCACTCACGCCGAGACACTTCCTCGTGGGCACGGCCCTGAACGCGATCCCGTAACCATCGCTAATGGAGGTACCCATCAATCGGCTGTCACGGTGGCAGCTCTTACAAAGGATGAGAGACCATTTTTGGGAGCGTTGGTCACGTGAGTACTTCCAATCGCTAAATTCTCGGTCAAAGTGGTCAATTAAAAATGCTAACCTTCGCGTCGGCGACCTGTGCCTCGTGCGTGGCGAGAACACGCCCCCCACCAAGTGGCCTTTGGCGCGGATCACCGCCGTGCATCCAGGAGAGGACGGCCAGGTTCGAGTGGCCACCGTGCGAACGACCACTACCACGCTCACGCGCCCCGTCTGCAAGCTCATCCCGCTACGCACGAGCGATAACGCACCGCGAACCAACCTCGACATCGAGTCTTAATTGTAAATCTTTTCAGTTATAAAATGTACAAATAAAAATTCAAGCGTGAAACAACAGCGTGAGATTCGACGCTCTTAAAGTCGTGTGATTCCCCTTCCTTCAGCGCGCGCATGTAACCGAATAAACCAAAATGCGTACGTCTTGCCCGCATTGCCGAAGAAGAATTCGTGCGAGCTGTTTGCTTATTCGAATCTCGGGAATTCCGAACGCACTTAATGAAATCATATGTCGAGACAGGTTGAGTTGTCGCACGAGAAATCTGTCTAGCGTTCGCGTGTTCGTCATCCCTCTGTATGCCTGACGAGGCGGGCGGGAAATGTAGAAAGTCGCGGAATTAAGTTTCGGGAAATGTCAAATGTTTTCATGGAAATAGAAGCTCGTTTCGCCGAAGCCTTTCTATTTTCGGCACAGTCCTTCTGCCTTTCCCCGCTCGCCAGTTTTCGTCGACGCTCTCCTTTGTCTCGAGTATTTATAGTCCAGTCAAATTAGATCAAAATATAGCGAATAGAAAAAATAACCGGTAAAAAGCTATAAATTTGTGGAGACATTTATCTTGGCATACTATTGAACATACTAAAAGTCCGGACCTCTATCTACAGGGCTCAATCCGCCATCTTGGAAAAAAAGTGCTCCAATTCAGTTTTTTCCTCATATCTCGGTAATCGTTGATTCTATCGCAATGAAGGATATTATAAAAAATGAAGCTCATTAAATTCTCTATAAAAAAAGTCCAATATATTTTTTTCATATCTTTAATAGTTTATCTGTAATACACCGGTGAATACATAAATAATTTTTATTTCTGCGCTGTACTCTTAAATCTATGATTCTACGCGTTCAAAATATCAACAAAAAACTATTGACAACAATGTCAAACTTTTCAGAATATATGCGATAATAATAGTATACGTAACGTGTAATATAAATTTTATTTTCCCAATAGCTCCTAATAGGAATAAACGAACGCGGCATATTTATCAGATATCAGATCGCTCCGCTGCGCGCCTGTACACTTTAGACTGTCGACTGTCGGTGATCTGATCGTGCATTGTATTGTTTTTGTCAGTCGCGTAAACTTTCAGGAAGAGCGGAGTGCGTTGTTTTACTGCAGTTAGCGTATGTGTAAATCTGTAGTGCCTCAGTTTGTATCGAAGAGTGGTGCGGTATACCGTGTCAAAAATATTAGTTTTCATGTTTGTACGAAGAAATGGATATTAACGTTAATTGTCTTCTCTGCGAAGAAAATCTTTCTGTTGGAAAAACTGTTAATGTGAAACAAAAAGGACTAAATACTGTAATTAAATCAAGTAAACGTAGGAAGGACGATATTTCTGGAAAACTGAAAGGACTAAGTTCCATGATTCTACATGTGTCGTGCCAAAAAGACTACACCCGGGAAGATAATATTAAGGCTGCGTTGAAAAAGATTACCGAAAGTAAGGGTTCTCCGACAAAGGGAAAGCTCAGGTCGTCGATCCCTTCGATCTTAAAAATGCTTGCTTTTACTGCACGGAAGTCATAGATGCGGTGTTTTATGAAAAAGAAAAAAAGAAGGAGACCAGTAAACGTGTAAAAGTGCATCGTGTCCAGACTCTACACGTTAAAGGCAGCATTCTACAAGCGGCTGAAAAGAGAGGAGACAAATGGGCTCGAGAAGTGAAGCAGCGGTTAGAAAGTATATCGGACTTACAATTAGTCGCTGTTGAAGCAATATATCACAAACGCTGTTATATAAATTTTTTCAAAAAACCAACTACAGGAGGTGAGGGCGGACGCCCTCTTGTTAATGATGTAACGACAGCTATGGAAGTAATTTTCGATTTCATTGAAAATAGTGATGACTGCCAGTTTTCTTTGCCTGACCTGATTAACCTACTCAAAGACTACGTTCCTACCAAACTAACAATCAAAAGAAAACTAAAAAAAAAATACGGTGACGAGATTATTATAGCGACAAATAAGAAGAAGGTTACTACTATGTTTCCGAAACACAGGATATACAAATTTATCGAATCATTGGTATAAACAAAAAAAAGCCGATGAACGGGAACAACGCCTTCGAGTAGTCACTGCAGCTGCAGCCATAATTCGAGAAGATATTCGCTCACAAATCAACGACACGTCTGCATATCCTTCAAGCGATAATTTTTTGACAAATGTAAAAGACTGCATACCGGAATCCCTCAATATTTTTCAGGAAAACGTTATAACTAGAGGAAGAAAATGCCAATTGCAGCAGCTCGAACAAAAATGCATTTCAATAGCGCACGCTATTATGTTGGCGACCAGGCCAAGATCTTTCTTGTCACCACTTTTAATCAGCGTTGCTGCTTTTTTATACCGGAAATTTGGTTCTAAAAATCTAGTGACGCTACTGTCTAGCTTGGGCTTCAGCGCATCATATAATGAGGCACAATTATTGGAAGCTTCAGCAAGTCTACAACCCGACGCTGAAATGTCGCTGGAAGTATTTTGCTAATTTGTGTTTGATAATGCAGATTTCAACATTTGCACTATCGACGGATTGAACACATTCCACAGTATGGGCGGGATTAAATATGTGACTCCTTCTGAAGCAATTATTCCTAAGCGATCGATCACTAAAATAACGAAAATTCCAACGGCCACCGATTTTAGAAAACAGGGTGTGATATCAATGAAGACATTCGAAAACGTACATGGAAGAGGATTGAAGAATATCGTCATCGGTGATCTGTCATGCTTGGAATATCTAGAGGAAAAAGTCCAACTGCCATCACTATCTGACGTGCGGAAAGTTTGGCGAGGTTGCTAATATCCCTGGATGGAGAGGGTTTATGGAAACGTTGAACATTGAGCTCAAGTTTGAGCGGTCGAAAGTAATTTATTTGCCTTTTGTAAATTCACCATCGAGCAGCTATAACACTATTTATATCGTATTATGTACAGCTGTTGAAGAATCCCGAAAAATGGGCATTAAAACTACTTTTGTCACTTTCAATCAACCCCTTTACGTAAAAGCCCGGGATATAGTTGCGGCAATGGGTAAAGATTCAGACTTGGGTGATGTCGTACTAAGGCTCGGGGGATTTCATCTTCTGATGTCATTTCTTGGCTGCATTGGGTTCATTATGGCAGGTAGCGGCCTAAAAGATTTATTGAGTGTGATATATGCCCCACTGTCGGTAGAAAAAATGCTGTCAGGGCATGCTTATGCACGAACAATCAGAGGGCACTTATTAGTTCAATTGGCTCTGGCAAAAATTATTTTACAAGAAATGGATCTAAACACCGAAGAACGTGAGGCTATCAGAGATATTTTGCATGACTTTAATCATAACCCTCCAACGTTGACATCAATTACAGCAGAGCCTGTAATTCAACAGATTCACGAGAAACTCACGCTACAATTGCAGAAGGTAGAAGGCAAAGGTCCTACAGCAAAATTGTGGATTCAATATTTCCACATGGTGACTTTGGTCAAGTAATTTATACAATCTGAGAGAGAAGGTGACTGGACAACCCATTTGCAGATTATACAAAATATGTTGCCATTCTTCCATGCTAGTGGCCACATCCTTTACGCTAAGGCATGCCACCTGTATCTTCAAGATATGTTCAATTTGGAATCTCATATGGATACTGAAGAATACCGTAAATTTGTAGAGCAAGGATTTTTTACAATCAGACGGACTGACAAATTTTGGTCTGGAACTTGGTCGGACATGGTTATTGAGCAAACCTTGATGAGAAGCATGAAAGCTGTCGGCGGTCCTACTGGTCGAGGTTTTACAGACAGTATTCTTGGCAAATGGACTTTGGCAATGCCTGCCCTTCTAGACATCTGTGACGGGTTACAACAATTTTGCGATTTATCCTTTGTCAGTGGAGAGCAGCATATCGATTCAAGGGAGTCACGAATGGAACGAGATAACGAAGATGTAAAGTAACTGCAGCACTGGCTGTCTTCTCACGATCCTTTCCCGAATTCCGATAAAATTTTTTCGATTAGTACCGGAGTTGTCGGCGATAGCACCATAAATTGCTACAATGCATTAAAAATTGGAGTACACGGGATTAAGAAAATCATCGGAAGTAATTTCAAAGACGTAAAGTTTAAGCGTGTTGATAAAGTTCATTCTCTGACTACAGTTAACTCTGCTATCAAAATCCACGACGCGATAGTGTCAATCGATCCTCTGTTGCTCTTTCAAAGAATTATAATTGCAAAGAAAGATGACGAACAATTAGTCGATTACCTTGAATACGAACTGGCACCATATCCACTTTCTCTATTTAATGAGGCGGGTATGCGAAAGACTAAAAAATCCGCGTTGTACAATATTCTTGAAGAGTCGCGCGATCGCATGAATCTCAATGATTGCAGACATGTCATTAATGGTGGGTATCTCTTGCACCGCGTAATTTGGCATCAAAATCAGACATACCGATCAATTTGCGCCATGTACATAAACTACGTAAAAAACCATTTCGGATCAACGACCATAATTGTATTCGATGGTTATACCAATAGCGCTTCTAGCACTAAAACAGCGGATCAATGCCTACGGTCTGCGAAACATACAAGTGCTGACATACTCTTTGATGACACAATGATAGCCACTGTCACACAAGAAAAGTTTCTGGGCAACGCAAGAAATAAAACCCGACTGATTTCGATGTTATCGGAAAAATTTGAGGCTGAAGGTTTTAAACAGGCTACAGACGATGCTTATACTCTGTGACGTGACGTCGCGTCCACCGTCCAGACGGTAGCTCGGCCGGGGGGAAGGTCGGGGATGGCGCCTCGACCGGAGTAGGGGAGGGTTATTCGCGTTAATTATTTTGTAAGCGAGCTTTGTAGATACGACAGGTGGTGCCGGAGCGGGTGATGAACGGAGGAACGATGTAACGACGTATGTCGCAACGAGGGAAAGAAGGAGGCTTGAGGGACGCTGAGCGGAGTGGCTGGCCGACGGGCGAGTCACTTGGGCCTACTGCCGCGGAGACGCGCAGAATGTCTCGCACACTACACCCCGGGCCGTGCCGTCACACGAAGAAGGGCGCTACACCGCGACTGCAGCGCGGGTGGACGACCCGGACGCCTCCCCGACGGTATCGAGGACACCAAGCAGCATAGCCATACCCTGGCCAGCCGGGCTAGAGCTGAGATGGGCCCACACCTTATGGCAGCCGATTTGAAGGGCCGCGGGCGGGCAGAAGGTACCAAAAGCGGCGCCGCGAACACGGCGGCGCACGCGACGGATCGGCGGGACAAAACATCGCGAGCTTGGAGCGCATGCGCGGGGGCCCACCGTGATCTCGCCGGGCCGGCCGCTCTTCACTGTCGAGCCAGCGCTAGCCGAGGAGCCACCCCGGATTGCAGCCCGAAGCAGCTAGGCAGAAAAAGCAGCAAACTTGTAAGATCTCCACTCCGGTGCTACCGTATTCTCGACGGCTCGATCTCGGCCATGGCCCCGGACAAATATTAGACCGCCTAATATCATTACCGATTAAAGTACCGTTTATGGTACCGATTTCCGTCAGGAATAACTTCGTGGTCGCGAGCCCGGCCGAGATCGTGCCTGTAAAATATATTGTGAAGCCCTTCCCGGGAGCTCTCACGCGGCCGACAGTCATTCCGCGTTTGTTGCGTCGAAGTCATAATTGTCGTATCGCGTTCATTGTGTCGGAACTATCGTTGCTTCGCGTTTATTGTGTCGATCGCCGTGGAGTGTCTTTGTCGCGGATGCTCGGAAAAATTCCACGCCGTTGTTTCGCGCGTGCGATTAGCGTTGTGATTACTCGGGAAGAGTCCCGCGGATACATTGCGTTGCTCTCGCGCGTGAGTATCGTCGCGGTCACTCGCCAGGGAAAGTTGTACGGGTATATTGCATTGTCGTCTCGCGCCTACCGACTCGATGGGTCGTGTGTGTGAATCTGTGTGTGTGTGATAATCCGCGTGGCGGAGATTCGCGTGCCGTGGGCATGTTTTCTTTCGCGTAAGGAAACTCGTAGAGCAAGGACTCACGTTTAACTCGTGTGAATGAGATGCGTGACTGATTCGTGTGCGTGAGATTCGCGTTCCGTGAGTAGTGTATACGGTATCTTTGCGATTGCGAATGAAGTAATGTGCGTAGTTGCGGGTGAGGTTCGGGCAACGATCGCCGGCGAGGCGGCTCGACTTCACTTCGTATCATTATCCTTTCATTTGAAATACATTATTATTTATCATCTAATTTGTGTCGATTGCGCTGCGCTCCCTCTCCTCCTCTCCTCACAACGACTAACGTAACCGACGCCCTGAGCTCGCGTTCGGGCTGTAGATCTTTCTGTATCAATTTGACGAAACGTGGTGCGCGTAATCGCACCTGGCGCCCATACGGAATACTTAGCGAAAAGAATACGTTACCGTGGATACCTCGAAGAAATCATATCGCGGATACCTCGGAGCTACCGTCTGCCTATTAGTGAATTTGCGGCAGCGCCCCTTCGGCTGGCGAGACCGAAGGAAAACGGGTCGCAACTCTTATCGTCACAACAGCGATAGAAGTATCTTCTTCTGAAGAAGCTGTAATTGTCGGTGAGGACATAGACCTTCTCGTTCTACTAACTGCTCTAGCTCCACAAGAACAGAATATTTATTTCCTGAAACCAGGAAGAGGAAAAGCCGAACGCAAGATCTGTTCTCGTACTTTACAATCACATGGACGACTTCGAGATAGAATTCTATTTGCACACGCTTTTAGTAGTTGTGATGCAACATCGTGTCTCTTCCAAAAGGGCAAACTAAAATGCTTTCAACTATTGAGGCAACGAGGAGATTTACATGATATCGTAACAACATTTAACGACGACAACGCTTTTCATGATAATATTACTCCAGCTGGAGAACGCTTTTTCATGGCTATATACGGTGCACCTGTAACTGAGACATCTTTGAATCGACATCGGTACAATCTTTTCACAAAATCAGCGTACAAGAGTAAACCGAATTTAGCTTCGTTGCCCCCTATAGCTACAGCAGCTCAGCAACACTCGTTCCGCGTGTATTACCAGGTACAAAAGTGGCGTGGTAATGAGAAATTCCCTGAACTTTGGGGTTGGAAAAAAATCAATGACTGTCTGAAACCTGTACTGACACTCAAGGCACCAGCTCCGAATTCATTGCTGACATTAATATCATGTAATTGTAAAAAAGGCTGCACTTCATCCTGTGGGTGTAGAAAAGCAGAACTAAACTGCGCGGCTATATGTGGTTACTGCCATGGTACATCATGTCTGAATTCAAATTCTACTTTTGACACGGAAAAGGAGAGTTCCGTTGAGAGGGAGCTTGACGAGAATGATTTCTTTGTGATCGATGCTGAAGATCAAGATGATGATCATAGCCCTGCAGATTCACAACCTCAGGAGAACGGCTCAGAAGAATCTTATACATAGATGACGCTACCCTCCGTACTAGTCATGTACTACAATTTTAAATAGTAAGAGTTGCCAAATTTTCATATATACGAGAAATATCACGCACACATTTGATATTGTTTGTCTATTTATATTTTTTTTACAGATTCTACATTGAGAGTGTGTGATTTTTACGACAGCCTGAGACATAAAATACAAATATCCATATATTCAACAGTGTATTTCAGAAAAACTATTAAAGTTACGAAAAAAATATATTGGACCTTTTTTATAGAGAATTTAATTAGCTTTATTTTTTATAATAACCTTCATTGCGATAGGATCAACGATTACCGAGATATAAAGAAAAAACTGAATTGGAGCACTTATTTTCCAAGATGGCGGATCGAGCCCTGCAGATAGAGGACTTTCAGTATGTTCAATAGTATGCCAAGATAAAGGTCTCCACCAATTTATAGCTTTTTACCGATCATTTTTTCCATTTTTGCTAATTTGACTGGACTATTATTTATACTCGCGACACTCGTTACGGGGAAAGACTCCGGCAATAACAGATGATCGGCCGTTTGCGCCTTGTCACCGACTCATCGCGTTCAAATTAGAATATCGGGCGATTCTGCCCTAAAACTATGCCGCTCATTGGCTGACGATCGTCACCGGGAGGTGCGAGTCCCGGAATTCTCTCGAAGTCCGAGGAAATAAAACCCCGAGCCTTCGCGACTCCGGTGTCACTCGCTAGCAGTCTAACGGCATGTCATTATAAGCGAACGTTTAAAGCGAATCTTCCGTTTACGCAGTGTACGCGCTCAACGCATCGGGAGTTTCGCAATAACACTCGCAGTCAATCGTGTTCCCGGAAATCGTAGCGCGCGACCGAGTCCTTGCGATCTGTTTATGCTTGTAAATTCGAACTTTTATATTAGAGACTCTATTAAAACCTCATCCGCCTTGACTCGTTTTCGATCACCTCAAAAAATCCTCTAGCGCTCGCGGTCGCTCCGCGAACAGTCAAGGTCATCGGAGCTGCCTCTCTTAAACAGGAGATTTACCTTATTTAAATATCAGATTTTCTCAAAAATAAAGTTTTTACACAGAAAAAATTAATTTGTATTACTGATATTGTTTTTCACATAAAAAAAATTATTAATTTTCCAAGTAGGTAGATACATTATAAATAAAAAACCATATTTGTGTTGACCCATCTGCCGCTAATAAGATTAGATGTTCAGGCACTTTCTAGAATCTTGACTAATGTAAGAACATACGAAAATAGTCAAGCAAAAGAATACAATTTGGGATCGCGTAGAAAATCTAAATATTCGTTAGAAAAAGTTTTAATAAACGGCATAAACGCATAGGTAATTCGGATATGCTTTCTTAAAATGTACGTGATTGTTATATTTCTCAAATCTTAGCAAGAGACATGGTCACAATTCTACAAAAGTACGTTGTCATAATGTCATATCTTCATGATACTTGGACTAATTAAGTTTCTAATAAAGTTTTTAATAATTGGAGTTTTTAGATTACATAACAAAAATATTTTTATTTTTACTCTATGTGCCCCATAAACAAAAAGATATTACAATGTAAAGTTTAAATTGGCGAAATTTATAAAACTTTATCATTATATCGTGACACATACATATAACAAGCAAAAAGTATTTCTTCAATTTTTGACGAAATTGTTAATTGTACTAGCAGTAGGTACTTGCATCTAACTTTGACAGTGACAGATACAAATAAATAACGGGTGAGGTCGAAACACTGGCGGATTCTAAAGAAGGGGGCAGTTTTAGGATTAAAACCCCACCTTTCATAATAAAAAAAAAATCAGTTTTGCTGGATCTGTTTCAAAAATGTAAAAAAAAAATACAAAGAAAATTTTAAAAAGTAATAATGGGATCAGAAGTTTTATCACGTCCTCGTCGTTGATCATGAAGTAAAGCTCTAAGCGTGATACTAAGAAAAATATCAAACCAAATAATTTTGCCGACTCCCTCCCACCCATTATCGTCAAGATCTGCTAGTGAGTCGAAAGACAATGCGTTACAAGCAAATTCATATATTGCAAATATAATGGAATTATGTTCATAAAAACTTTTATTATATTTAAGGTTGCTCCTGGTCCGTGCTGCAACTGTCCTTATTTAATGATGGCAAAAGCGAGAAATGCCATGCTGAGAATTCTTGCGTGCCATTTCCAAATAAAAAGATATTTGCACAAAATAACACTTTAGATCACTTCAGCGCACTTCAAAAATACTTCAAATCACATCCCTTTCCCTTGACAGTTAATAAACAGCCGTAAAATAAATGTATTACTAGCTGGTTACCCAGGCTTCGCCCAGGCGTCGTTTTTCTTAAAACGACTTCATTTGTGTTTCAATATCCATATTATGGACAAACATAAGGAGTGTGTCGGGTTTAAAGGCGGTAATTTAACTTTTCCATTTAAACAACACACCAGGTGCTTCACTTTTAAACCTTTTTGCTTGACAATGATCACATATTGCATCCATTTTCCCAATTATTACTCTCGGATGAAATTGATATTCGTAATTTGGATCATAACTATAAAATGCCTCTAATTTCAAATCGAACAGCATAAATGTTTTCCTTAATTAAACATGTCGTAACCGGTCTTTTTCTACTCGAGTTTCACGCTATTGAGTCGTTTCCGCTTTTCCGATATTTCACTTACCGATCAGCGATTTCATCCCTTGGTTTTCCCGGGCTTTTTTTCGGGAATTTCGAAATTGCTCGCTCGCGATGTACACAGAACCTCGATATTTCACTTACCGATTACCGATTTCATCCCTTGGTTTTCCCGGGCATTTTTTTCGGGAATTTCGAGATTGTTTGCTCGCATGTAACGTAATTCGTTATCTTCCGCAAATGCCACATTGCCACATACTTACAATATTTTTTTTAATGCCTGTTGCGAAAGTTTGATTTGAGATTGAAATTAAATTCAAATAAGAAATAATATTCAGCGAATACCGTAATCATCCCTCGGTTTTCCCGGGCGCTTTTTCGGAAATTTCGAGATTGCTCGCTCGCAATGTACTGGGTGCTTTCCAATTGCAATATCCCTAGACACTTTCGTGCACACGGCGACACAAGTTGTGTTCCAATTGCCGTAATCGTCGACACAACGCTACACATCCGTACTCGCCCGAGAGCTACTAGTCGGCTGTGTAAGCTTGTGTTCTCTAGTAACAATGAAATAGTTACTAGCCACGGCAGCTATAAATGAGTGGCCGCGCATTTCTTTTTTTTTTTTTTTTTTTTTATATTCAAAAGGGCGAAAAAACTACAAATCAACGAAAATATCAAGAGTATCATTGAAGTAATAAGTAATTCGAATTATCTTGTATCACAATAATGAATAACCCTACCCAAAACCGTATACAGCGTACACATTAGTACACACTTTGTTCCAATTGAGTCGTGCACATCGATACACTTTGTGCCTTCCTGTGTATGTTTGTGTTAGGATGTGTTAAACAATTGGAAAGCACCCACTGAACCTCGATATTTCACTTAAAAAACACCCGGGAAAACCAAGGGATAAAATCGCTGATCGGTAAGTGAAATATCAAGGTTCTGTGTACATCGCGAGCGAGCAATCTCGAAATTCTCAAAAAAACACCCTGGAAAACCAAGGGATAAAGTAGCTGATTGGTAAGTGAAATATCGAGGTTCTGTAGTAACTGTGCCAAAGTTGGTTCAAATCGGTCGAATAGCTTAAGAATGTATAAAAAGAACAGACATTCTATTTTATATAGATAGATAATACAAAGCCTAGTCAAGCGTCGCGCAAAAGCGTAGTTACAGGCTTCGTATTACATTCATTTTACGGCTGTCTATTATCTGTCAAGGAAAAAGCATGCAGCTCGGAATATTTTTAAAGTGTGCTGAAGTGATCTAAAGTGTTATTTTATGTAAATATCTTTTTATTTGGAAATTGCACGCAAGAATTCTCAGCGTGGCATTTCTCACTTCTGACGTCATTAAATAAGGACAGTTGCAGCAGGAACCAGAAAACTTAACTTTATTTCTCTTATCGTTCACTAGTTTTCGACATTTCATAAAGTTTCAGGGAAAAAGTACAAATGCAAGAATTATTTTGTAAAATACTTCACACAATTTATACATTTTATATTGATATGTAATATTAACATGCTAATTATAATATCCATTTCCAATTAAAATGGGAGACCTTTTTTTTAAAGATTTGATAAATTTAAATATATAGTTTAAATAATAATATTAGGTGTAAATCATTCTTGAAATTTTAATATCTTCTATTTAAAATTATATTTAGTTTTATTAATATACGTAATACTCTGACAAAATATTATTTTTTTTATATAACGTATTTAATGAGCGCATGTCCTTCGTGCCTTTGTTTTTAAGATTTTATTTCTCGTAAAGTTACCTATTTACTAGGATTATCTAGAACAACAAATTCTCATATTACATGAAAATAACACCATATTTTTAAAAATATGCAAAGCTCTTTAGTAATATTTTTTTACAAAAGCATTTTCAAACGTAGTGTAAAAAAATTTTGTTGCAATTGTGTTTAGAAAAGCTCGAAATTTTAGAGACATATAGATAGTACTCACTAAAAAAAGTAAAAAGTTAATTAACATTAATAAAAAGATTTATTGTATCAAATTATGTTTGACAACATAAGTGATTTGCTCATATACTTTTAAAATCATATTTTCTTTTGCATAAATCAATTTTTCTCGTTTCCACATGTAAGATCATCAAGAAGTAATTTTATACATTTTATATTTTACATTAAAAAATATTTAGGAGTAAAATATTTTAATTATAAAAGATTGTACACAAAATATATATCCACTTTTCAATGCTTATCTTTTTATATGTATATTAGAAAAATCAGTTTATATAGAATAGATCGTATAAAGCCACGCAAAAATGCAAACAAATTCGTACTTGCCGAAATAGATCATTTTTATACGTCTATTAAGCTGACACAGCCACTTTAGTACAATCGAATAAAACATGTATAGAAATTTAGTGCTCCTTTATTGATAATTTGTTTCTCTATTCCGGATTTTGTTGGTGCAGCCTTTTCGGGAAAAACAGTGGCTCTGCTAGCTTAAGTTTAAGTTAACACAGCTACATAAAAAAATAGAAAAGAAAACAAGGACATATTTATTTAGTGCTATTTTGTTGCTCCATTCCCAAATCCGTCGCACCACCCCTACCATGAGAAAACTACCCCTAATTAATCACATCTAACACAACACCGTAAAAATTCCAATTTCAAGAAATATCTCGACAAATTATATTATTTTGATGTTGTTGCTTCACATTTTCATCGATTCGGATTTTGTTGCTCCACAGCTATCATTAGAAAATCATTTTTTAATGGTAAGGGTGGAGCAAGAAAATCAGAATCGATAAAAATATGAAGCAACAAAATCAAAATAATCCGTCAAGATATTTTTTGAAATTTGAGCTATAAAATATTGTGTTAGATAAAAGTATCTAGGGGTAGTTTTTTAATGATAAGGGTGGAGCAACAAAATCTGGATCAATAAAAATGTGAAGCAACAAAATCAGAATATAATCCGTCGAGATATTTCTTAAAATTGGAATTTTAATGTGTTGTGCTAGAGAGGAGTAACTGGGGATAGTTTTCTGATGATAGAGGTGGGGCAACAAAATCGAGATCAATGAAAATGTGAAGCAACACAATCAGAATAATATAATCCGTCGAGATATTTCTTAAAATTGGAATTTTAATGTGTTATGCTAGAAAGGAGTAACTGGGGGTAGTTTTCTGATAATAGGGATGGGACAACAAAATCCGAATCGATGAAAATGTGAAGGAACAAAATAAGAATAATATAATCCGTCGAGATATTTCTTGAAATTGGAATTTTAATGTGTTGTACTAGAGAAGAGTAACTGGGGGTAGTTTTCTGATGATAGGGGTAGGGCAACAAAATCCGAATCGTTGAAAATGTGAAGCAACAAAATCAAAATAATATAATCCGTCGAGATATTTCTTAAAATTAAAATTCTTACGGTGTTGTGCTAGATGGGATTAATTAGGGGTAGTTTTCCCATGGTAGGGGTGGTGCGACAGATTTGGGAATAGAGCAACAAATTAGCAACAAAATAGCACTAAATAAATATGTCTTTGTTTTTTATTTCTTTCTATTTTTTTATGTAGCTGTGCTAACTTAAACTTAAGCTAGCAAAGCCACTGTTTTTTCCGAAATGGCTGCAGCAACAAAATCCGGAATAGAGCAACAAATTAGCAACAAAAGAGCACTATATGTTTTATTCGATTGTGCTAAAGTGGCTGTCAACTCAATAGACGTTATTTTTATCTCTGACAAGATTAATGTATATTAATTATAGATAATTTTTTAAATTAATCTTTAATCAAATTCCGATTAGTTAACTTAATTAGCGATCAATTTATCAAGTAAAAAGTAAAAGCACAAGTAAAAGTGCACTTTCTATGGTTCCTACTTTAAAACTATCCGCATACAATCCACTGCAATAACAAAAAATATCATCACAAAAGTCAATAAACAATTATAAAAAAAAATACATCTTAATTGCTTCAATATTTTTCTCGAAAAAAATTCTTGGAAGACACCCGACTCAACAAAGTAAAATATCCCCTTAACAACATAAATAAAATTATTTATTTTTAACATGTAGAAAAAAAGTTTAAATTGAGAATGACAAGTTACATAGTTAAAAATTTTGCCATAATCACTTCTGGCCGGCTAAGTTAATCGTCGAGTAATTAATTAATCAAAGTTTAGTCGAAATTACTTTAAACATCTTTTATGGCTCCTACACATAGGATGGAAAATAACATGCTAATTGATCAATTCTCTCATGTTTGTCTCAATTCTCTCTTTTTTCGAAAACAGAAGTTGATTAGCTACTGTTGCCACGTTCTGTGTGTATGTTACAATTCTTTCTAGTGAGTCTATACGCTCTAAAGTTTTCGATTTTTTTTCAACATTTTATATGTTACTACTTATGTTCTAAAACGTTCTATTCCTTCATCCCTATCATTATATCTTGCATCGTATAACGCAATCAGACTTATCTTCTGAATAATTTCAATCAATAAACGTATACTTTTCCATCGAAAATAGAAACATAAGATATACAGGGTGTCCCAAAATTCGAGGATGATAAGATTACAGCGTAAAAGTTCGTGAAAAATTAAGGAGGTTCTACAGATAATGGATGTATCTGAAAATTGGATAAAACTTCATGGACGTATAAATTGAGATGCGAGAAAAGTGCTCGAAAAATTTTAGCATCGGTTATCGTGTAAAAATTTGCGAAAATAAATTTTGAAATCACAGTTTTTAACATGAGCTCTTATGGCAGAAGGGTTCCTGGAGACAGGAAACGAGATATTAATTATATGAAGGCGGCCTGCCAGAGATTCAAAAAACGGAGCTCTTATAGATCTTAATGTAAGCTTTTCAGAAATATCGAGAAAAACAAGAGTTATCGTGTAAAATTGTGTGATATTTTGGCTATTGAAACAGGCCATATCACAGTTCACGTAGCGTGCTTCGAATAACAAGAGAGATGTAGAGTCCTAGATAACAGAGATGCGACATTGACGGTCAGGTCAGGATAGATATATCGAGCTATCGCAATCTAATCGCGATTATTCCGATTATCCCGCCATGTTGCTTCCATTATGAGTACTTATAAAGTGAGAGAAATTGACAGAGTGAGGTTAAGTTGCAAGGAGAAGAAGGGGGAAAGAGTAAGTGTTTCCTAAATAAAATCACTGTAGATATTTTTCTATTATTGTTTTCACCAATAAATTGCCATTAACATTATACAAATGTGCATTATACGTACCACTGATTGTTAATAAAATGCAATTATAGGGAAGCAAAATGGCGTTATAACCACGTGATTAGGCAGCCAATCAGGCCATGAGGTTCAATGTCGCATCTCTGATTATCTAGGTCTCTAGGGAGATGTAGCAACGTCGCAGCGACTGCACGAGTACTTGTGTGTGTGTATGTGTGTGTGTGTGTGCGCGCGCGCGTGTGTGTATGTGCGTGTGTGTGTGTGTGTGTGTGTGTGTGTGTGTGTGTGTGTGTGTGTGTGTGCGCTGCGTGTAAAGAGTAAAAATGATATAGTAATGTAAATAACTTTCACATGTATGATCAAAGTTGAAAATATTACTAACCTCACATAACCTTTTATCTGCCAATGATTTTTGGGCATTTTCCACATTCGAAGGACAACTTTCTTTTTAGCGAATTTTCCTCTTTTAACACCACGCAAGACTATCCTTATTTCTCCAATAATTGGTCGGGCTTGGAAGAGTCATTATAAATTTATAAAAGTAAACACAGTCACCGACTAGAAAAGGACCACGGTCATATGAGCAGAACAGCGAGACTAAAGTTCGCGACGTTGTCTACATTTTCTCGCATGTATAAGCCGGAGTCAAATGAGCACTTACACGATACTTTTAATTATTCCTCGATTCGACTAATATGGGTATGATATAAGCTCTAAAGCCTTGTGTCCACGTTGCTAGAACTGCGTCCGAGTTTCGGTTTAAGCCAATCAACTTGCAGCTCTTACAGAAAAGTAGCAATTTCATTGGCTTAAACCGAAACTCGGACACAGTTCTAGCATCGTGGACACAAGGCTTTACGTCATCAAAATTCATGAAAATATTTTATGAATACTTAGAATTGATGAATTTGAAGATTTTCTCTTCATCTCTTAACTGACTAGAGAGTACCTGTAGAGCCTCCTTAAGTAATGAAAGTGCATGCCATTTTTTTCCCGTAAAGTAGTAGTTTAAATATAGAGGTTTAAAGTATTGGGATCTGTCAAACTGAGGCATGACCTCTGGTGGCTGAAGAAGGTATTATTCTTAGGATGCAGTACTCACTCGGCCGGTATATCCGTGAACTATATATATTAGAAAAATTAGCATAGGAATCTGTCAAACTGAGGCATGACCTCTGGTGGCAAAAGAAGATATTATTCTTTGGGTGCTGGGGGTCAATCATGTATTAAGGACGTTGGAGCGTTAGACTGAATCAAAGATTTTTGTTTGTAAAAAATATATGTGATAGTATAGGATGTACTGCATGTGTGGAATAAATTTCAGATTTATTTACCATCCAGGAGCTGAGATATTATTTTCCAAAAATGCGTCGTTTTACATGGGGTTATATGGAGAAAGCGTTGAAATCGATGATTGATCGCAATTTTCTTTGATATCTTCCAAAGATAAACGCTCAAAAAACTTGCCTACGCGTACAGTAAATTAATGCGAACATTTAGAACGGAAGAAAACACGTATTCACCACCTAATAACAAATATATTACGAGTTAAAGCGATCGAAATTAGACTGAAACAGCAGTTGATAGTTCGCGAGTAGGTAGATGTGGCAACGCAGCGTTGGCGATAGGTCTGTTCTCTGTTGCTGCACTGTGAACTGGTGTAGTAAGTTATGCACTTATTGCACCAGTTCAGCAGTGCAGCAACAGAGAACAGACCTAATGTAACCTTACCCTAGCCTTACCCAGAATGACAGAAAATTAACCGGCATTATAACTTGGGTCATTTATAATCTGTAAACCTTTTTTACATTATCTTGAACACTGAATTAGTGCTATACAAAAGGAATATTGTTGTTTTTAGTCGAATTGTGTCACAAGCCGGGCACCACATTTCTTCTGCTAACCTTTTAATTTCTACGACACGACGCCCATCGACAATAGATTCCTTTGAATCCTTGTTCTGTTTGTTACGTCTCTTACACGCGTTCTGGAGATTTTCCTTCCACTGGAGCTTCCTTTTCGTAGAAAACTTTCCGTTTGTGTCACGGACACGATCACCTTGCGCAGGCATGTTTACGTTTTCGAACTACCGCCACAGATTACTATTACTACGCTACGTAGCTCAACAGAGGCGAGCACTGCTACCAACCTCAAAAAAGTGCAACGTTGCCAAGTTTTAATCGTATTTAATATAATCGACGGAAAGTTATTAAAAAATTGTCAGCTTATATAATTGTCGAGGGAGCTACCAGTAATAATCATTACTTCATTCTATCAACGGCAAAACATATATTCATGCCATTTTTATATTGAAATAATTCGCAATGCCACAAGTTTTCAAGTTGGCATTGGCAAAAAAGTGTTTCGTTTTTAGCTAATTAAAATATAAAGATGCATAATGTAATACTTTTAATATACGTTTTATGCAATAGCAGCGTATGGAGAATAAAATGATACCTAATACAGATTTTTTAATGACCTAATAAAAAAGTTTTTTCTAAACCGTCAATTGACTCAACTGGATCGCTCCAACGTCCTTAATGGGTGCTTTCCAGCTATTGAACACAGTCATGCACTGTGTGACACAGTGTTACACAGTGTCGACTTGTAGCTGGAACGCTGTTTAGCTATTTTACTTCACCGCTAGAGTGCAGAACAATCACTTTACATAGCTTTTCTACTAGAATTTTCAACCTGAATTCGTTGAAGACGGTCAACGGTCACTTCAATTGACAGCACGTTAAATACCCTCATAAAAAAAATACTTCTACTGTAAAAGTTAGTATTTTATTAATAACAAATTTTTAATAATTTATCATATATAAATATATATATACATATATACAAGGTGTCCCATTTTAACTTAAACAGCTGAATAACATGAAAAATTGCAATGTAATCAAAAAATGTTTTAGACAAAAGTCGTATGGTTTCAAGGGGGACATAAGATGGTGGCAATGATTTGACCTTGGATGGTCGTTTGAAGCTCACATGAACGTTACCTCCAATTTCTTACATGCAACCCCCTATATTGTAGTATATCGTTTGAAAGGGCATAAAATAAGAAAATTTTTGGCGCTAACCAGAGGTTAATACGTTGACCCGTTCGGGAGTTATTTAAGGTCAAAAATTGACTTTTTCCAACTTTGAACTTAAATAACTGCCGAACGGATTAACGTATCGACCTCTGGTTTGCGCCAAAATTTTTCTTATTTTATGCCCTTTCAAACGGTATACTGCAATATGGGAGTTTTACTTAAAATTTTTTAGTGTCCCAGGGGGCTCTAACTCAAAAATTTGAAATGGAACTCCCCATATTGTAGTTTACCGTTTGAAAGGGCATAAAATAAGAAAAATTTTGGCGCAAACCAGAGGTCGATACGTTAATCCGTTCAGGAGTTATTTAAGGTCAAAGTTGGAAAAAGTCAATTTTTGACCTTAAATAACTCCCGAACGGGTCAACGTATTAACCTCTGGTTAACGCCAAAAATTTTCTTATTTTAAGCCCTTTCAAACGATATACTACAATATAGGGGGTTGCATGTAAGAAATTGGAGGTAACGTTCATGTGAGCTTCAAACGACCATCCAAGGTCAAATCATTGCCACCATCTTATGTCCCCCTTGAAACCATACGACTTTTGTCTAAAACATTTTTTGATTACATTGCAATTTTTCATGTTATTCAGCTGTTTAAGTTAAAATGGGACACCCTGTATATAGAATTATTTATCATATTAACTTATTTATTAGATAAGTATACAGAAGAAACTAATAAAAATCTAATCAAATTATATAAATTAAGTGGTTATGAAAAAATAATAAAGTTAAGTAAATATATACTTTGGAATATAAATTGAGTATGACATGTTTATTTTGTATGGTACCTAATTTATACGGTTTTTGTTAATTTTACTTATTAATAGAATTTACAAGTTTTATTAATTAATTAATTAAGTATTTTTTATATAGATGAATATAAAAAAAAAGATAACGATTAGTCTTCTAATAGAGAGTGAAATGAACACCAGTATCAGTACTACAAGTACAAGTACAGAGAGCTCAAATATCAGTGAAATAGACTGGAACAATAGTCTTTCAGTTACTAATACATCGTGCGTAATTTTTGTACAACGCCCTTCTCGGATCTTCACGCAGATTACCAGAATACCACTCTGTAGAAAAGAAAATTGTATCACATTTTTATATTGGTATCCATGCAACACAAGATTTTAGCTGTGTACGATTGTGTCGACTTGTGTCGTAGTTGGAAAGCACTAGGTCGTACACTGTGTTACACAGTGTTGCCTGTGTACGTTGCTGGAAAGCACCCAATGTGGAACGTACAAAGTGAAAAGTTTTATATGACTATCTCTTTCTATTCAACGTCAATAGAAAGAGAGATTTTTCATTTTTCACGTTTCCACCCTAGGGGAAAAGATTCATGATTGACCCCCGGATTTCGCCCCACTTTCGCCCAGTCCCGCCCATTTGACAGATCCCAATAACCAATCGTAAGCATTGGTTAAAAAGTCATTTATCCGTGTGTCGTGCGTGCAGTGGTATTAGATGTCGATGACTTCACGATCACCGACACTAAACAAAACGTTGCCGCTGTACGCACAGTCATACGTGTGCAGATAAATTAAAATATCGAGTTGAATTACCGCTGAATGTTATAATAAATGCATGTAGCAAAGAAAGTAAATTCTAATAAATAATATTAAATTATTTTATTAATTAATTAAAATTACGAAATTAATTATAAAATTAGTATAATAATTCACGCAGGCGCATAGCGTAAGGAGAGCAACAAATATGTTAAATCGGATATTTGCAAATCGATGGATAGGAAGATATGGTCCGATAAGATAGCCTAAGGTAATAACAAATAATATATGATATAATAATATAATATAATAATGAACCCTCAAAGGACTACGTCGGGTCGTTTTCGTCCACCCGAAAAATACGATCCTGAATATCTTTTGAATCCGGAACAGTGGCGACATCTATTGTGTACGTAAAAAAACTTTAGGGTAGGAGGGTCCTTCACGCGCAAGGACATTCTGGTCTGTCAATTTGTCTCCAGATGCCAGCGAGAACAAATCTCAAAAGGTCGAAAAGGACCCGACGGAGTCTTTTACGTAAGTAAAAATGCACTTTTTTCCAAACTTTTTTTTCTTGAAAATCACCTAATTTTCATAGTTTTTACGCATTTTCAAGCATTTTGGTGTATATGTTGTGGTTTGTGCGGTAAATTTGTCTGCGACAATCACCGCGTCAATTGTTGCACCGATTGTTTATAAGAGCCTTGTAGAAGATTTTTGGACAGACTACTATTTCTCATAATGAAATAAAATAAAAATTGATAAAAAACATGCTGTTGTTCTCTTACAGCCCTTATTTTCCTTGAAATAACGTGAAAACGCCACTTGAAAATTGCCAACTTTCAATCAGTGAAATAGGATATCTGGTTTGATCGTACGCTATTGTGACCATTACCATCGGAAAGAGCAACTCTTTTCCTGTAAGAAACTGTATTTGAAATTTTTTTAAACTCATTTTTTATATTTATTATGAATTTTTCAAAAAATCACTTTTTTTTCAATTTCTTTATGCTAATAACTAAAAAAAAACTATTAAAGAAAAAAAATTTTCAGAAACCAACATCACAGCTTAAAAGAGGAAAGTTCAAAGAATATCCATGAATTTTGCGGAATTTTTTGAATGATATTTACTATTATTTACAAGTCGAAAGGCAAAAAAGACCCGACGTAGTCCTTTTAAGGTGCCAAAAAGCACGTAGTCTTTTGAGGGTGAATTATGATATAATAATATTTTTAATTAATCATACAATAGGTCTCCCAATTTAACTCCAGTCGATTTTTTCGTGTGTGGTTATTTAAAAAACATTGCATATGCTAACAAACCACGTAATCCGGAAGAAATTGTTGAGAGACTGCATGTGGCCGTAAATAATATTGATGCAGCTGTGTTAAGACGTACCAGCCAAAATACAAGAGCTGCCGCTTGTATCGAAGCAAATGGCCAGAATTTTGAACATTTATTGTAACTAAAACAGTCCTAATAAATCGGCTCTTTTCAGGGCCATACACGATTAAAAGATTAAACAATTGAACGCACTTACTAGCAAATGTGTACTACATATGATTAGATTTGAAAGTTCGAGTAAAATTGATAATATTATTTATTATTAGTTTACGTAAATTATTATACTAATCTTATAATTAATTTCGTAATTTTAATTAATTAAAATAATTTTATATTATTTATTAGAATTTACTTTCTTTGCTACATGCATTTACTATAACATTCAGCGGTAATTCAACTCGATATTTTAATTTATCTGCACACGTATGACTGTGCGGTAGTATACGTACAGTGGCAACGTTTTGTTTAGTATCGGTGATCGTGAAGTCATCGACATCTAATACCACTGCACGCACGACACACGGATAGATGACTTTTTAACCAATGCTTACAATTGGTTATACCTTAAACCTTTATATTTAAACTACTACTTTACGGGGGAAAGAATGGCATGCACTTTCATTACTTAATTTTTCACGAACTTTCACGCTGCAATCTTATTATCCTCGAATTTCGGGACACCCTGTATAATCTTTTAGTAAGCACATGTCTATAAGTATGTTTATTAGAATTATTTAATTTAAAAGATTAAATTTTTTCCCCAATTTCCAACTATAGTATCTTTTGGTTTCATATACATAAATTCTTAGATGTGTTAGGTGATA
The DNA here is from genome assembly GCA_030770355.1 of Harpagoxenus sublaevis. NCBI lineage: Eukaryota > Metazoa > Arthropoda > Insecta > Hymenoptera > Formicidae > Harpagoxenus > Harpagoxenus sublaevis. The sequence continues at coordinate 74,382 of JASTWR010000442.1, forward strand.
AATAGAAGTTTTGATAAGCATGTATCAGATCAATTGCTAAAAAATGTAGTGTACAAAGAAATATATAGAAAAAAAAAGTATAAATATGCAGACCTGTTCGTTCGTCGTACTAATCAATGCAAGCTGTTCCTGCAAGGTGCGTACTCTTCTCTCAGCACCCGCCAGCTCTGCTTGCACGGCGGTGACATTGATGTTGCCACTGCCGGTACCAGCTTTTGCCAACTCGCTCCGTAATTTGTCTACGTAACTTTGTTCCTTTTCCAACATAAGCTGGAATGTGTGAACTCTCTGCGTTTCCAGTTGCCGTTTCTTCTCTAGCTGAAAAAATAAGAGCAATATTTGTACAGAACAAGCTCGACCAGAATCATACACACTTATCATTTTTTTATAATTATATAGCTTTGGTAATACAAATCGATAAAAGATAATTTTGTGTGCAACTTTTCAGTGCTAAAAATGTTATTACTAATCGCCGTTTAGTGATTGGTAATAACACTTTTAATTACGCAATGAAGAAGAGAAGTTCATGATAAATGACATTATTACACGCAACAACACGGCAAGAAATTGAAAAATTTGCACGCTTAGATTAGATACTCGAGATTACTAAAATGCTACAACTTTCTTATATCCCCATTATTCGGCGCTGTGAAAGACTTTATTTATCCATCAATTGGCTGCTTTTTTGCCCAATAATCACGTTCATTTATAACGGTAAAATTCAGTAATTGCTTTAAACTAACATTCTTATCCGTGATTTTCAAGAAAAAAAGAATTTTTCGGATAATTTGTTGTAGAGATCTATCTCACCCTGCTCTTCGTAGAAAAGATCAACTGAAAAAAAGCGGTGAAAACTAGAAAAATATAATATTATCGGCCAATGATATAACTAGAAATTTTTTCTAACGTCGTTCTCTTATTCAAACAAGCGGTATTTTCGAAAAAATGAATTGAATGCATCGCAATAATTAACCCTCTAATGGTAAGATAGGGTTGGATCACGGTCATACAAACAGGTCTGGACACTCGCCTATGCCGCAAGCATAGGAGAGAAGTAGGACCCAAGTAAAGCCGGAAAACTAATATGGCGTCAGACCGAAAAAGCACGTTTAAAAACGTTTAAAAGAGTTAAAAAGCATTTACTACATCTAATGCCATATTGGTTTTCTGGCTTCATTTGGGGAACGCTTGCGAGCCGAAGAAGTGTCCAGACCTATTTATATGTATAACCATGGGTTGGATGCAACCCCACGGCTTCATCTATTTTACAGTGTTTTGTTCTACTGCAACTATTTAAAATTAGTTAATAAACTTTATTGCATTCTTTTTCATATAAATAAACAGAGGAAGAAGTTTTATGTTATTATTAACGTCTTTTACACATTTTCTACATTGATTAAATATGTTCTGAAAAGTCACCTTACCATTAGAAGGTTAAAAATTGTTCTTTAGTCGGATCTTTTTGTCATTCAAGTCAAGTAGTTTCACGTGCAAGTATTTTCTGTGTTGTAAATGCATAAGAATAAAAAAATATAAAATATTATGTTTTTTAAAATACAGCCACTGAAAAAATTATTAGGCACCCTTTTTCTTCTAAATATCTTGGAACTGATAGTGTTTTTGTTGTTTTCATCTTATTGGCCTTGCATGTGAATAGTTAAAACAATTGAGGTACAAAGTCCATTATCTTTTTCAGGGAAACAGCAATATTACTCAGAAAACTGTCCACTTCATATTTTAACTTTGATTCTTTGATTAATATGGACGCGATTATTTTCATTTCACAAGCAATTGCTAGACTTTTTGTCAGTTCACTGCCTACAAACAAAAAAAGTCTGCAATTGCTCGTGAAATGGAAATAATTGTGCCTGTATTAATCAAAGTCGAAATAGAAGTAAACAGTTTTCTGACAATGTAATATTGCTGTTTCCCTAAGAAAGATAATAAACTTTATATATCAACTTTGACAACTGTTTAAACCATTCACAAGATCAATAAGAATGAAAACAACACGCAAACAAAAAACTCATTCGTTCCAAGATATTCAGAAGAAACAAGGATGCCTAATAATTTTGTCTATGGCTAGTATGTCCATCACACATCTCCGCATACTATTACTTTTAAGAATTTTAGAACTTTTATACATAATTTAATTTATCTTTAAATAAGTTTTAATTTTGTAATTAAAAAATTGTAGAATTCTTAGAAATGATAATAAATGACGCAGTTACTTTGAAAAATATATTTTTTTTTTATGTAAAATATAGGTAGTATACTCCACATTTAAGGTTTAAGAGGATATTCACTCAAAAATGGAAAATGAACAATTTTTGGGATTTTTTTCTCATAAACAAAAAACCTAGACACTGTAATTTTGTACATGTATTTGTTGCTATGTTACCTACTATTCATTTCTATCACGTTTGATATAAAAATAGCTAATACTTATTAATTATTAATTCCTAAATTATACGATTGTCCGAATTAAGATGAGACACTGTACTTGTACACGTTTATTTGCCTGCACTTTTGTTTCGATCCTGATCTTGCCGCATAAGAAACAAAAGGGCAGAAAAACAGAGGACAGTTAATACATGCACTTTATATTTACGTCAACTGGTTGCGGGCTCGTGATTCGAGTGTTACACGGAGCACCGCCCGCCGGTGCGGTGGACGCTCGATGAAGGGAGGTCGTCGGTTGCGAGGGTGACATGTTTCCGGCCGCCGACAGACTGACCGGACGTTGATGCTGTTGACTCGTAGCGCCGACTATCCCGACTTGCAGACCAGAGGTTGTTGTTGCTGTGGTCACTGTCGCTATTGCTGCTACTGCTGCTGCGCTGCTCGACGTCACTGGTTTCTGCTGCACCGTCAGTACTACTTGCGTCGATGCTGCAACAAAGTTTAAGGAAAGGATGTTCTTGAAACAATCAAAATATCAATTTTTTATATTTTTGAACGTAATAGTATATTGCGCACCTAGGGAAGAAAGCGACGATTTTCAGACGAGTATGAAGTTTGCCGTCCGAGCCGAAGGCGAGGGCGGCAATCACACGAGTCTGAAAAAGCTTTCTTCCCGTGGTGCACACGATATTTTTCACAACACCTCCCTAGAGAAGGAATGATACTTTCCCTTCCGCTGACGTGAAATTGGCCACTTTTGTCCCGCTCTACAGGTATGGAAAGTCAAACTTTCCGTGGAGGTGTTGTGAAAAGTAAATTGTCTCCAACGTATTTTGAGCTATACAAAGTGATTTCTGGATATGTCTAAATGTTTAAAAACAAAGAAAGAAGATTAAAGTCCTTTTGCAGTCGGAATACTTAGCAGTGGATAATCAAAAATTCTCTTAATTATACAGTTATCATTAAACTCTGTTATTTATGCCCCCACTAATCTTTTCCCCCTTATCTATAAAAATTAATGCCAATGATAAAAACACTTTAAAACTGCACATTTTATAAGTATACTCTGTAACTATAAAATTTTAACAAAAATAATAAAATGTCTGTAAAAATAATAAAAAGTCTCTATCTACAAATAATAAAAGTGTCAATAAAAATCGAACATTGTAACAAACACATACAAATACGAACAAAAACAATACGCGGGATATTATTAAATGTTACTTAAAAATTTCAATTTACTCGAATAAAGTGTGTTTGAATTATCGTGGCCACCATTTTCAAAAATAATGTTTTAAATTCTTAGGACATAAATTTTGTAATTTTTATCGATTTAAAAATGATACTAAATTAATTACAAATCAATTACAAGTTAATTTCTTTTAAGGCTCCTGGATACTCGTCGCTTCTATCCTTGTTTGATGACGTCAGAAGCGAGAAATGAGTGGAAATGCCACGCTGAGCATTCTTGCACTTTATTTCCAAATAAAAAGATATTTGCACAAAATAACACTACAGATCACTTCAGCACACTTCAAAAATACTCCGGCTATATCCCTCTCCCTCGACAGTTACAGCCGTAAAATGAATGTAATACAATGCCTAACCATAAGCCGGCATGCTTAGTCTTCGTATTACATTTATTTTACGGCTGTTTGTTAATTCTGTTGAGGGAAAGGGATGCAGTCCAAGTATTTTTGAAATGTGCTGAAGTGATCTGTAGTGTTATTTTGTGCAAATATCATTTATTTAGAAATAAAGTGCAAGAACGCTCAGCGTGGCATTTCCACTCATTTCTCGCTTCTGACGTCATCAAACAAGGATAGAAGTAAAGAGTATCCAGGAGCCTTAACTTCTAGATCTTTAACCCTAGAAAGCAAAACTTATTTTGCTGAGCTTCAAAAGCAAAAGTGGAGTGATACGGCACCCCAAACTTCTCCGGTGTCTCAATCCTTCCTATCAGCAGTAAATTAATAGTTTAAATAGTGCATTTTCTTCGTTTTTTAATGAGGAAAATGATGATGTATACAATAACATGTTGTTTATTTTCAGAGAAATATTGAAAAAATCCATTTAAAGCAATGGCAAAAGCGCAAAATGTGCAAAAATGACTTTTCTTACAAATCGTTAGGGGTGACAAGAAGGACCCCAGTTTTGCTTTCTAGGGTTAATTCTATAGTTTAGAGCTTGATCTACCATTACATTAATCTTATTTTTTAATTTTTTAGACATCAAATAGACAAAATAACATAAACACCTGAAACCTGAAAAATGTACTATTTGTTTTATCAATAAGAGGCTGGTCCACCATATGCCTTTCCTATCCTTGTTGAAATAGTCATATAATGCTTGAACAATCACCAATGAAAGTTTGTACTATTCTTTTAGCAGAACATCTTTTAATTGTTTATGTAAGGTGATGTTGGAGGAGAAAGTTTATACTTCTCACTCTGCTTTCCAAAATTACCCTGTTTTCCGAATTTTCAACATCCTTTCTAGCCAACGCAATCGCCTGATTTAAATGCCAAAGAATCATTGTGAACAGTTTTAAAGAGTAGAGTGAGAAGCAGATGTCTTCCTCCAACATCACTTATATAAACAATTGCAAGATGTTCTGCTAAAAGAATAGTACAACGTTTGCTGATTATTCAATTCATTGTACCTATACAAAGTGAAAAATTTAAAGGACAATAAACAAGCATAACAAGATGTCAGTAACATAAAGTATGATTAATTATCAACTAGATAAATTGAACATTTCGGACTTCACTGAGTCCTTCTTCAACCGATGCAAAAATAATGGTAATAATAAACGGGATTATGTCATAATTAACCCTAGGTACCCTCACCTATTTTTGGTTACCATGCCCACCATACCAGGGTCTGTGGAACCCTAAAACTTTACTGACCTGTAACTCTATGCATATTTTTAAGCTTATTTATAGTGAAATCGATACTCCGAATTCCGAAAAAGACGTATAGCAAAGAAATTAAGCAAAAAAATTATTTGTTTAGAAATTATAAGCTGCAGAATAAATCATATCGCGAAAAAGAGTTAAAATATGATGGTTTTTATTAAAAACCGTAAAATTTTTTAAATTAAAATTTAAACAAAACGACCGGTGGATTCTTTTAAATGCCACTTCAAACTAACAAAAAAAAATGCTATGATGTGGTTTGCTCTAAAAAGTATATTTATTTGAAACGACGAAAATTGTACATTTCAAAATGTTGATGAATCGCGCGTTTAGTAGTAACGGGTAAAATTCTACTAATTACATTTTAATAAATGGTTAAAAAAGGTTTTGAGTAATAAATATTTATCGTACACGAGACAAACGTGTTCAGACGTTGTGCGCGCGTCCTTTGTTTGGACGCGCACATCCTATATCAACTCAAGTACTTGAAAAATCTGTTTGTAACCAAATTACGTGAACATACAGGAGGTTGTCTGTACCCAAGTGAATAAAAAAAAGGAATTAAAAGTGTTTAAAAAAAGTACCCCAGACGACGAAAAATTACAATTTAGCCACACCAGGGTACTACGAACCCTGTTCCAACTTCGTGCCAATCTCAGCTCAATACTAGTGTACAAAAAATTCTCTCTCCAGACCTATTGTGTCCTATTGTCCACAAATATCTAAAGTTTTTTTACCCCCTTATGCCATGAGTTTAAATCGCATTATAAAAAAAGTTACAGCACTACTTAAAACGCATAGGGTACGTTGGACCCTGGAGAGGGTACCTAGGGTTAATAAAAGTAAAATTAACTAATCATACAAAAAATAGAAAATTACAAAATAAAATAAAAACTAAAACAAAGCTACAAATAGTCTACCAAGGGGCTACATCAATGTTTTGAGCCATTTACTCTATCCCAACAAGGATAGAATCTATATTAAAGACAAACAGTAAGCAAAACTGTTATTAATAAAAACAATAGTACATTTCTCAGATATTTACATTATTTTGTCCATTCTCTGTACATTGACATTTCTCATATTGATGTCAAATCCTTTATTTATAGTCTTATTTTGAAATTAGGCAAAGAGGATAAACCATTACAAAATTGTGACCAAATAGAATCCAAATCATTGAAGCATTCTCCTGTAAAATTATGTTTTTTCAGTCTTAATGTATATCTTTCTAGAAAGATATTGAATCAATTTTTATATTTTTTTAAATTTCCTTCGAAATAAGTAAATTATAATTTAATCGTTTTAAAGTTATATACATATAGAATTTTATCAAAAGTCACGGGCAATCAAAAGTTACAAAAAACTGTCTTTTCAAATCATAATTAAAAAAAAGCTTATTTAGAAAAAAAGACCAATCAAAATATAGCCAAACAAAGAAAAAGGAAAAAATATGTTGACTGACAATGAGTGATGAGAAGAAGAAACATAAAAACAGTCGGCAAGTATATTTCAAAATCAACTAATTACGACAAAGCTGGAACAAATTTTAATCGCTTTGTTTGGGTATCAGTAATGAGTAATGACATACTAAGTTTTCGACCTCCCCCGTGGTGTGCTTCAGCCACCATCTTGAAAGAAAGGAGTGAAAAATCGGTTTTTCATGAATATCTCAGTTTCCATTAGACTTAGGCTGAAAATAGTTCTATACAATGTTGTGCAAAATTAAATTCTCTACAAAAAAAGTTCCATACTTTTTTTTTCGTACAAGCAACCGTTTTCACGTATTATACGACTTACCTAGTTGAAGCCTATACGTTTATGAATAATAACATTAATAACACTATCCAACGCCATTTTACAACATGAGTGTGAATAGTCATTCCCGATGTATTTTTGCCTTCTGAACACGAATCTGTTGTCCAAATTTGGCTATTACTTAACAATTTTGAGAAAAATGGCGTTAAAAAGTCAAAAAAACGTCGACTTTTTTCTTGAAAACGGTTACTTGTACGAAAAAAAGTATAGGACCTTTTTTGTAGAGTAATTTTCCACAACATTGTATAGGACTATTTTTAGCCTAAGTCTAATGGAAACTGAGATATTCATAAAAAACCGATTTTTCACCCCTTTCTTCCAAGATGGCAGCTGAAGCACACCACGGGGGAGATCGGAAACTTTGTATGTCATTACTGACACCCAAACAAAGCGATTAAAATTTGTTCCAGCTTTGTCGTAATTAGTTGATTATTTTGTCATTTTTAACGACGTGCCAACTGGACTAAGATAGTTTTGTCCTATAATCTCACAACTGCAGCCTTATTTCTTAATTTCTTAGCTTATAGTACGTCTCCAAGTGCGAAAAGGGTCTGTGCTTGAGATCTAATAAAAAATACAATTATCTTTATGCATACTTCTTAAATGTCAGATTATTTGCCATAATGTAATTAAATACCTAATATGTTTAGAAAAAAAAAATAAGGTTTATTCAATACTGATAATGAGTAGTACGAGATAATTGACTATAAGATAGTAAAGACAGTAAATACATGAAAACGTAAATGGAACAAAATTGTTTAAAAGAAATTTTGTTTTTATTGTTAATTGTTTAATAACGAAAACGTCATTAAAAATACATATAAGAAAGCAAAAAACATTTTGAGTAACTTATGCAACATCGTTCTGAACAAAGAATATGTACAAGAATATAAACAAAAAATATATAAAGCTTTATTACAATTTTATTTAACTCGTTAAACTAAAATAGAAAATTTTTAAATAATAACTTTAAAGCAAGCATTTAAGAACGTATTTTTTTACTAAAACTTTTCCACTCGGGATTAAATTTCCTATTAGATTTATTATTAAACAATTATTTTATTGTTTGGGAATACTCAATATCAATGCTAAAAATAGGCTTGATTTATGTATCATAAATTTTATTGTATCCATTCCTTTACTTCTATATAGTGCATTTCTTTCTTTCTTTCTAGCCTTCCTGTTCTTCTTTACTCTTGCCATTCATCATTATCCTTTTCTTTCCTCATTCAATTCATCAATTAGCTCTCATTCTCATATTCCATAGATTACCCCTTTCCCTCTTTCATCCACTTTTTTACTTTCAATATTTACGTATACCTATATCCATGCACGCCTGCACACAATTATAAATATAAATATTTGTATATTTACAATATATTTATATTACAAATACAATTATAAATAAATTTATCATTTTTTGTATAAATAATAAAAAATATTCTTTTAAATTAACTATCGAGCAAATTATAATTCTATAGGTATATACAAATTAATAATCAAATTTAAATTTTTTTATTACAAATTACTATTTGTAAAAAATATAAAGGTTTCAATTTCGAAAGTATTTGTTTGTTGCTTTCCTTTGTTTTCTTTCAATTTTCTACAAAAAACAGCTAAAATTTAAAAATATAGAAATATTTTTTAGAAATATTATTAATGCTTTAAAAAATATATCTATATATTGTTCGTTCATTCATTTTTTCATTTATTTTGGTCTAGTATCCATGTTAAACGTATCAAGTAATAAGCAAATTCTTGCTAAATAAATAGAATTGCTGTCCATGGCTTGTAATATGTTAAGAAATATCATATGGATGATAAACATGTGTCAAGAAATAAACTTGACTCATCTTTGGTATACGCATGTATTTATATATATAGACGTACAGTGACAGGTATTGGAATTCCTCCTTTAAGTTTTCAAGCAATTTAATTATACAAAAATTAGATTTAAATTAGGTACGCTTACTTTAATATAACATCTAAAATGTTAAAAAAAATTCTTGAGAATAAAATTATTATTTACATCTGCATATAAGATATGCAGATAATAATAAGATATAAATTAAAATAAGAACACTATAAAAAAATATATATATTTCTTTTCTTCTATTATGTATAAAACAAAATTTTATTTAAAACATTTAAGCTTAGAATAATATTTATATCATATTTTCAGTAAAAAAAATTCATATCAAGAAACACGGTAGTGTCTCGCGCCAAGTACGCACGAAGCGAGACCGCCCCGTGACTCTTATAAGCAACGCAACGAGTTGCGAGTACCTACCCAAGATTGTGAGATCTCGATACCTAGTGAACGGATTAAGTTCTATGGTACTAACGTTATATAACAACATAAAATTGTTAGATATAATTAATTTCGGTAAATATCTATAAAAGGTCAAACCTTACCGATAACCTTGACCTTGACATATGTTGTCAAGGTCACCCTCCTGAGTGACCTTCAGAAGGTTCTAGCCTAGCTGGCGGTCATTGTTTATTAAAAAGTTATAAACAAAAAAAGTTTGAAAAATATAGCAGTTATTTTGAGTATTGAAAGGCATAAACGCGCGTACGGCCACGGAGCATGCGCATGTGGCCACGGGGCATGGTCATGGTCACTACATCTTGTCGGTATGACAGGATTCATAACCTAAGAGTCGTCAACTTTAACGCTAAGTATCTCAATTCGCGGAGCAGAGCGACGCTTTTTTCTGCCAGATTCTTTCGTTTTGAGCAAAAACGCATCGATTAAGTCTAAGTTCATCAAAATCGGAGGTGAGGGGTGTAAACTAAATAATTACCAACTTTGTTAATACCAACTATTTTCTGCTTTAATAAAAAAAACTGTTCAATATATCAACAATTCGCTGCTTTAAATAATTTTCCTTCGTTCATACATGTACTATTTCCACATACATATCAGTCGTTTATGCCTTTCAATACTCAAAATAACTGCTACATTTTTCAAACTTTTTTTGTTTATAACTTTTTAATAAACAATGACCGCCAGCTAAAACCTTCTGAAGGTCACTCAAGAGGGTGACCTTGACAACATATGTCAAGGTCAAGGTCATCGATGAGATTTGACCTTTTATAGATATTTACCTTAATTTCAACACATATAACAATATTTATTTTGAGTATTTTTCAATACCTAAAAAAATTTTCATTTCTGTTTATACGAGTACAAGTGTGTGTAATATAAGTTTCAAGTATTGTCAATATATTATTACTTACTTTATAAATGAATAAAAATTTACAGTGCTTTTGGAAAACGTTCTTATAGAAACAAGATAAAACAAAATGTGCTGAACGATTGACTTTCACGGTTTTCAAGATTTTTAACAACTTCCTACTTTTTAATAATATTGAAAATGATTCGAAATTTTTATCGTCTTTATACCTGTTCCAAGTGATTCAACATCTCTTAATCCCATTACTATACATTGATACATCCAGAAATTACGATCATTGAGGTATCCAGAAATATCATCATTTATCACAACAATTACAATGTACACTGTATATAAAAGTCAACTATCAACCATTAATAAATACAAGATTTAAGACACAAATCATGCCACTCACAACATCGCACGATTCTGCGATGTGTCTATGCGACTAGAGCATACACGATATTGCAAACACGTGTAAATACAAACGTGTCTCTATGCGCTCAACACGAATGTAATAGTCGACTGAAGTAGTCACCGCTATAAACTCATGTGCTTACATCATTGAGCATAATTCTCATGCTTTGAGTTTTCATATATGTGAGTCAGAGACAAATAATAATTTTGGTAATTATGTAGTAATACGGACCACCCTCCGATGACCTTGACCTTGACATATGTTGTCAAGGTCACCCTCCTGAGTGACCTTCAGAAGGTTTTAGTCGGCGGTCGTTGTTTATTAAAAAGTTATAAACAAAAAAAGTTTGACAAATATAGCAGTTATTTTGAGTATTGAAAGGCATAAACGACCTTGACCTTGACATATGTTGTCAAAGTCCCCCTCCTGAGTAACCTTCAGAAGGTTTTAACTGGCGGTCATTGTTTATAAAAAAGTTATAAACAAAAATAGATTGCTTGGTGGAAAAATTATTTAAAGCAGTGAATTGTTGGTATATTGAAAGAAAAGTTATTTAAAGCAGAGATTGGTAACTTTCCTTTCAATATACCAACAATTCACTGCTTTAAATAATTTTCCCCACCAAATTTTTTTTTGTTTATTAAAAAGTTATAAACAACTTTCTAAGTTGAAGCACATACAAAACACACACTTGTAAAGCAAGCCACTAACCTATAGGTTAGTGACGCGCTTTACAAGTATGTGCTTTGTATGTGCTTCAACTTAGAAAGCACATACTTGTAAAGCGCGTCACTAACCTATAGGTTTTGTCAATAACCAACTATTATTTCCTTTAACAAAGCTTTAACATGCTTTTGCCATGATTAAAGTAGAGAATATTTGTATTCACGTTTTTTAATACATAAAATTGTGCATATACTTTTCAATATACCAACTATTCTCTGCTTTAAATAACTTTCCTTTCAATATACCAACAATTCACTGCTTTAAATAATTTTCCCCACTAAACTTTTTTTGTTTATAACTTTTTAATAAACAATGATCGCCGGCTAAAACGTTCTGAAGGTTACTCAAGAGGGTGATCTTGACAACATATGTCAAGGTCAAGGTCGTTTATGCTTTTCAATACTTAAAATAACTGCTATATTTGTCAAACTTTTTTTGTTAATAACTTTTTAACGAATAACGACCGCCGGCTAAAAACTTCTGAAGGTCACTCAGGAGGGTGACCTTGACAAAATATGTCAAGGTCAAGGTCATCGGAGGGTGGTCCGTATTACTACATAATTACCATAATTTTTTCATAAAATTCTGAAAAAAGAATATTTATTGATTTCTAATCGAACTCCTGTTCTTATTGTTCATAAAAAAGAAGCAATAAAATGAAATTAATAAATAATGTCTCCTGATAAAAAAATGGGAGGAATTGTTGAGAGATCTGAGATAGCTATACCTACTAAAACTACATAATCATTTTATAAACACACGAAACTGTAATATTGACCACGTCTCACTTCTATACTTGTAGTGATGCTTCTCTCGATAGATATTATTTTAAAAATAAAAAATAATATTTATAGCCAGAACTCTTTATAAAATGGTTAAATACATTCAGAACCATACAGAAACTCTATTAGAATACACAGAACTCTCGAAAAGAAAAAATTGTTTAAAAAATATAAAACAATGTTTCTCGTCAGAACACACCCCGTCTATATGTATGTCTAAATAAGATCAAAACTATAGGAAAATTAATTTACAACACATGGAATGTCAAAGATGAATAAATAGGTCAAAGTGTCACCTATTTATTCATCTTTTTCAAGTAATAATTGTTTAAAAAATATAAAAACTACTTTTCTTGTCAGAACACTCTTCATAAAATATCTTAGGTCAGAACGATTTTACAACAGACAGAACTGTCATAAATTGACCAGTCTCTCACCCACGTATTTATCCATCCATACAGGCGCCTTCTTTGGGGGATAAAAATTATTAAGAAATTTTTAAAACAATGTTCATCGTTAAAATTTTGCATAAAATACTTAAATAAAATCAAAACTATAAAAAAACTATTTTATAAAACGCCTTTACAGGTCATAAAAATTACCTAATTTGTAATGTATGATTAAAAATCAATGTCTGTGAAGTTGACATATCATTTTCCAGCAGATCAAAAATAAAAGGGAGTTCTTGTCGCATGCAGTCAAGTTCTATAGTTCCTGATACTTTTTAGTAATAGTTCTGGTGATTTTACCCAAAAAACAGTCGATCAAAAAAATGATCTGCTAACTTCCCGTAGCAAATCATTTTCTAGCAGAACAAAAATAAAAAAGAGCTTGTCGCATGCAGTCGAGTTCTATAGTTCTTGATACTTTTTAGTAATAGTTCTGGTGATTTTACCCAAAAAACAGTCGATTGAAAAAATTATCTGCTAGTTTTCCGTAGTATAGAGTGAGATGCCGAAAAAATCTCGGAGTTCCAATTTATCTAAAATATTTTTCGAATAGTTCTGAGCATACTGAAGCATTTTCTAAAGAGTTCCCGACACTAGCAATGTTGCATGATTGTTTAAAAAATTAATACCGCTCGAAAACCGAGTATTTAGAGAGAATAAAGTGATATGCTGTACGAAATGTCGCAGTTCCGGTTTATCTAAAATATTTTTCGAATAGTTCTGAGCATACTGAAGCATTTTCTAAAAAGTTCCCGACACTAGCAATGTTGCATGATTGTTTAGAAAATTAATACCACTCGAAAACCGAGTATTTAGAGAGAATAGAGTGATATGCTGTACGAAATGTAGCAGTTCCGGTTTATCTAAAATATTTTTCAAATAGTTCTGAGCATACTGAAGCATTTTCTAAAGAGTTCCCGACAGTACCAATGTTGCATGATTGTTTAAAAAATTAATACCGCTCGAAAACCGAGTATTTAGAGAGGATAGAGTGATATGCTGTAAAAATGTCGCAGTTCCGGTTAATCTAAAATATTTTTCGAATAGTACTGAACATACTGAAGCATTTTCTAAAGTGTTCCCGACACTAGCAATGTTGCATGATTGTTTAAAAAATTAATACCGCTCGAAAACCGAGTATTTAGAGAAAAAGGGTGATATGCTGTACGAAATGTCGCAGTTCGGGGTATCTAACATATTTTTCGAATAGTGCTGAACATATTGAAGCATTTTCTAAAGAGTTCCCGACAGTACCAATGTTGCATGATTGTTTAAAAAATTAATACCGCTCGAAGACCGAGTGTTTAGAGACAATAGAGTGATATGCTGTACAAAATGTCGCAGTTCCGGTTTATCTAAAATATTTTTCAAATAGTACTGAACATACTGAAGCATTTTCTAAAGAGTTCCCGACACTAGCAATGTTGCATGATTGTTTAAAAAATTAATACCGCTCGAAAACCGAGTATTTAGAGAGAATAGAGTGATATGCTGTACGAAATGTCGCAGTTCCGGTTTATCTAAAATATTTTTCAAATAGTTCTGAGCATACTGAAGCATTTTCTAAAGAGTTCCCGACACTAGCAAAATTGTATGATTGTTTAAAAAATTAATATCACTCGTAAACCGAGTATTTAAAGAAAAAGGGTGATATGCTGTACAAAATGTCGCAGTTCCGGTTTATCTAAAATATTTTTCAAATAGTACTGAACATACTGAAGCATTTTCTAAAAAGTTCCCGACACTAGCAAAGTTGTATGATTGTTTAAAAAATTAATATCGCTCGAAAACCGGGTATTTAAAGAGAAAGGGTGGTATGCTGTACGAAATGTCGCAGTTCCGGTTTATCTAAAATATTTTTCAAATAGTACTGAACATACTGAAGCATTTTCTAAAGAGTTCCCGACAGTACCAATGTTGCATGATTGTTTAAAAAATTAATACCGCTCGAAAACCGAGTATTTAGAGAGGATAGAGTGATATGCTGTAAAAATGTCGCAGTTCCGGTTAATCTAAAATATTTTTCGAATAGTACTGAACATACTGAAGCATTTTCTAAAGTGTTCCCGACACTAGCAATGTTGCATGATTGTTTAAAAAATTAATACCGCTCGAAAACCGAGTATTTAGAGAAAAAGGGTGATATGCTGTACGAAATGTCGCAGTTCGGGATATCTAACATATTTTTCGAATAGTGCTGAACATATTGAAGCATTTTCTAAAGAGTTCCCGACAGTACCAATGTTGCATGATTGTTTAAAAAATTAATACCGCTCGAAGACCGAGTGTTTAGAGACAATAGAGTGATATGCTGTACAAAATGTCGCAGTTCCGGTTTATCTAAAATATTTTTCGCCTAGTTCTGAGCATACTGAAGCATTTTCTAAAGAGTTCCCGACACTAGCAATGTTGCACGATTGTTTAGAAAATTAATACCACTCGTAAACCGAGTATTTAGAGAGAATAGAGTGATATGCTGTACGAAATGTCGCAGTTCCGGTTTATCTAAAATATTTTTCGAATAGTTCTGAGCATACTGAAGCATTTTCTAAAGAGTTTCCGACACTAGCAATGTTGTATGATTGTTTAAAACATTAATACCAGCTCGAAAACCGAGTATTTAGAGAGGATAGAGTGATATGCTGTACGAAATGTCGCAGTTCCGGTTTATCTAAAATATTTTTCGAATAGTACTGAACATACTGAAGCATTTTCTAGAGTTCCCGACACTAGCAATGTTGCATGATTGTTTAAAAAATTAATACCGCTCGAAGACCGAGTGTTTAGAGAGAATAGAGTGATATGCTGTACAAAATGTCGCAGTTCCGGTTTATCTAAAATATTTTTCGCCTAGTTTTGAGCATACTGAAGCATTTTCTAAAGAGTTCCCGACACTAGCAATGTTGCATGATTGTTTAGAAAATTAATACCACTCGAAAACCGAGTATTTACAGAGAATAGAGTGATATGCTGTACAAAATGTCGCAGTTCCGGTTTATCTAAAATATTTTTCGAATAGTTCTGAGCATACTGAAGCATTTTCTAAAGAGTTTCCGACACTAGCAATGTTGTATGATTGTTTAAAACATTAATACCGCTCGAAAACCGAGTATTTAGAGAGGATAGAGTAATATGCTGTACGAAATGTCGCAGTTCCGGTTTATCTAAAATATTTTTCGAATAGTACTGAACATACTGAAGCATTTTCTAGAGTTCCCGACACTAGCAATGTTGCATGATTGTTTAAAAAATTAATACCGCTCGAAGACCGAGTGTTTTAGAGAGAATAGAGTGATATGCTGTACAAAATGTCGCAGTTCCGGTTTATCTAAAATATTTTTCGCCTAGTTCTGAGCATACTGAAGCACTTTCTAAAGAGTTCCCGACACTAGCAATGTTGCATGATTGTTTAGAAAATTAATACCACTCTAAAACCGAGTATTTAGAGAGAATAGAGTGATATGCTGTACGAAATGTCGCAGTTCCGGTTTATCTAAAATATTTTTCGAATAGTTCTGAGCATACTGAAGCATTTTCTAAAGAGTTTCCGACACTAGCAATGTTGTATGATTGTTTAAAACATTAATACCGCTCGAAAACCGAGTATTTAGAGAGGATAGAGTGATATGCTGTACGAAATGTCGCAGTTCCGGTTTATCTAAAATATTTTTCGAATAGTACTGAACATACTGAAGCATTTTCTAGAGTTCCCGACACTAGCAATGTTGCATGATTGTTTAAAAAATTAATACCGCTCGAAGACCGAGTGTTTTAGAGAGAATAGAGTGATATGCTGTACAAAATGTCGCAGTTCCGGTTTATCTAAAATATTTTTCGCCTAGTTCTGAGCATACTGAAGCACTTTCTAAAGAGTTCCCGACACTAGCAATGTTGCATGATTGTTTAGAAAATTAATACCACTCTAAAACCGAGTATTTAGAGAGAATAGAGTGATATGCTGTACGAAATGTCGCAGTTCCGGTTTATCTAAAATATTTTTCGAATAGTTCTGAGCATACTGAAGCATTTTCTAAAGAGTTTCCGACACTAGCAATGTTGTATGATTGTTTAAAAAATTGGGTGTGTGAAGTTGGCACCCCTATATTAAAATTCGATAGTTCTGATTAGAGTTCCAGCTTCTTTTCGAAGAGTATGAGAGTATTTTGAAGCTTTTAAAAAAAGTTCTGGCTATTATAAGGTAACGAAAACACCTTTTGAAAAAAGGGGGTGTCAACTTCACGATTTTTTTTATCGAATTTTGAAATCGAATAGTTCTGAATGACCTAAACGCTTCATTTTGCGATTATCTAGAGTTCCTAATACATATAAAATTTTTTTGATTAATTAAAGAAAAAATAAAAAATTTTGAAAATTCGATGTTGAGATCGAATAGTTCTGAATGGCATAAACGCTTAATTTTGCGATTACCTAGTTCCTGACACAAAAAAATTTTTTGGATTGATTAAAAAAAATTTTTTTTGCGAAAGGAAATTTTCAATCATCTCTCGTTCAAATATCGGTTATCTTGCAAACCGTTAGCCTAATCGCTTTGAGCCATAATACGTTTCGTCACAACTCGTCGAGAACTAGCCGTAACGCTCGTCAGAACTACTCGGAACTCTGGAAAATTTTTCGACTTTGAAACTTAGAAAATTTTCACGATCATCGTTCAAATATCTGGTATCTTGCAAACCGTTGGTCCAATCGCTTTGTGTCACAAGACGTTTCGTTAAAACTCGTCGAAAACTACCCAAAACTTTAATCAGAAATCAGAACTACTCGGAACTGTAAAAATATTATCGATCATCGATAAAAAATCTAGTATTTTGCAAACCGTTGGTCCGATCGCTTTGTGTTATAAGATTTTTTGTCAGAACTCGTCGAGAACTACCCAGAACTCTAATCAGAACTACTCGGAACTCTAAAAAATATTTCGATCACCATCTCAATAATAAATCCCGAAGTCGAAAATATTTTCAGAGTTCCGAGTAGTTCTGACAAGCGTTCTGGCTAGTTCTCGACAAGTTTTAACGAAAAGTCTTATGACACAAAGCGATTGTACCAACGGTTTGCAAGATACCAGATATTTAAACGATGATTGCAAAAATTTCCTGTTCCAAAGTCGAAAATTTTTTCAGAGTTCCGAGTAGTTCTGACGAGCGTTCTGGTTAGTTCTCGACGAGTTGTGACAAAAAGTCTTATGGCTCAAAGCGATTAGGCTAACGGTTTGCAAGATAACCGATGTTTAAACGAGATGATTGAAAATTTTCTTTCACCAAAAAAATTTTTTTTAATCAATCCAAAAAATTTTTTGTGTCAGGAACTCTAGGTAATCGCAAAATTAAGCGTTTAAGCCATTCAGAACTATTCGATCTCAACATCGAATTTTCAAAATTTTTTATTTTTTTTTAATTAATCAAAAAAATTTTATATGTATCAGGAACTCTAGATAATCGCAAAATGAAGGTCATTCAGAACTATTCGATCTCAAAATTCGATAAAAGAAATTGTGAAGTTGGCACCCCCTATTTTCAAAAGGTGTTTTCGTTACCTTAATCGCCAGAACTCTTTTTAAAAACTTCAAAATACTCTCATACTCTTCGAAAAGAAACTGGAACTCTAATCAGAACTATCGAATTTTAATATAGAGGTGCCAACTTCACACACCCAATTTTTTAAACAATCATACAACATTGCTAGTGTCGGAAACTCTTTAGAAAATGCTTCAGTATGCTCAGAACTATTCGAAAAATATTTTAGATAAACCGGAACTGCGACATTTCGTACAGCATATCACTCTATTCTCTCTAAATACTCGGTTTTAGAGTGGTATTAATTTTCTAAACAATCATGCAACATTGCTAGTGTCGGGAACTCTTTAGAAAATGCTTCAGTATGTTTAGTACTATTCGAAAAATATTTTAGATAAACCGGAACTGCGACATTTTGTACAGCATATTACTCTATTCTCTCTAAATACTCGGTTTTCGAGCGGTATTAATTTTTTAAACAATCATGCAACATTGCTAGTGTCGGGAACTCTTTAGAAAATGCTTCAGTATGGTCAGTACTATTCGAAAAATATTTTAGATAAACCGGAACTGCGACATTTCGTACAACATATCACCCTTTCTCTCTAAATACTCGGTTTTTGAGCGGTATTAATTTTTTAAACAATCATGCAACATTGGTAGTGTCGGGAACTCTAGAAAATGCTTCAGTATGTTCAGTACTATTTGAAAAATATTTTAGATAAACCGGAACTGCGACATTTCGTACAGCATATCACTCTATTCTCTCTAAATACTCGGTTTTCGAGCGGTATTAATTTTTTAAACAATCATGCAACATTGCTAGTGTCGGGAACTCTTTAGAAAATGCTTCAGTATGTTCAGTACTATTTGAAAAATATTTTAGATAAACCGGAACTGCGACATTTCGTACAGCATATCACCCTTTCTCTTTAAATACTCGGTTTTCGAGCGATATTAATTTTTTAAACAATCATACAACTTTGCTAGTGTCGGAAACTCTTTAGAAAATGCTTCAGTATGCTTAGAACTATTCGAAAAATATTTTAGATAAACCGGAACTGCTACATTTCGTACAGCATATCACTCTATTCTCTCTAAATACTCGGTTTTCGAGTGGTATTAATTTTCTAAACAATCATGCAACATTGCTAGTGTCGGGAACTCTTTAGAAAATGCTTCAGTATGCTCAGTACTATTCAAAAAATATTTTAGATAAACCGGAACTGCGACATTTCGTACAGCATATCACTCTATTCTCTCTAAATACTCGGTTTTCGAGCGGTATTAATTTTTTAAACAATCATGCAACATTGCTAGTGTCGGGAACTCTTTAGAAAATGCTTCAGTATGGTCAGTACTATTCGAAAAATATTTTAGATAAACCGGAACTGCGACATTTCGTACAACATATCACCCTTTCTCTCTAAATACTCGGTTTTTGAGCGGTATTAATTTTTTAAACAATCATGCAACATTGGTAGTGTCGGGAACTCTAGAAAATGCTTCAGTATGTTCAGTACTATTTGAAAAATATTTTAGATAAACCGGAACTGCGACATTTCGTACAGCATATCACTCTATTCTCTCTAAATACTCGGTTTTCGAGCGGTATTAATTTTTTAAACAATCATGCAACATTGCTAGTGTCGGGAACTCTTTAGAAAATGCTTCAGTATGTTCAGTACTATTTGAAAAATATTTTAGATAAACCGGAACTGCGACATTTCGTACAGCATATCACCCTATTCTCTCTAAATACTCGGTTTTCGAGCGATATTAATTTTTAAACAATCATACAACTTTGCTAGTGTCGGAAACTCTTTAGAAAATGCTTCAGTATGCTTAGAACTATTCGAAAAATATTTTAGATAAACCGGAACTGCTACATTTCGTACAGCATATCACTCTATTCTCTCTAAATACTCGGTTTTCGAGTGGTATTAATTTTCTAAACAATCATGCAACATTGCTAGTGTCGGGAACTCTTTAGAAAATGCTTCAGTATGCTCAGTACTATTCAAAAAATATTTTAGATAAACCGGAACTGCGACATTTCGTACAGCATATCACTCTATTCTCTCTAAATACTCGGTTTTCGAGCGGTATTAATTTTTTAAACAATCATGCAACATTGCTAGTGTCGGGAACTCTTTAGAAAATGCTTCAGTATGCTCAGAACTATTCGAAAAATATTTTAGATAAATTGGAACTCCGAGATTTCTTCGGCATCTCACTCTATACTACGGAAAACTAGCAGATAATTTTTTCAATCGACTGTTTTTTGAGTAAAATCACCAGAACTATTACTAAAAAGTACCAAGAACTATAGAACTCGACTGCATGCGACAAGCTCTCTTTTATTTTTGTTCTGCTAGAAAATGATTTGCTACGGGAAGTTAGCAGATCATTTTTTCGATCGACTGTTTTTTGGGTAAAATCACCAGAACTATTACTAAAAAGTATCAGGAACTATAGAACTCGACTGCATGCGACAAGAACTCCCTTTTATTTTTGATCTGCTGGAAAATAATATGCCAACTTCACAGACATTAAAAATCATACAACACCGCTACTCGCTAGTACCTAGAACTCTTTAGAGAATGCTTAAGTACGCTGAGAAGTATACAAAAAGCATTATTTTATATAGATCAGAACTCCGAGATTTCGGCCTGCAGTCTCAACTCAATAGGCTTATTACATTGTGATTAGTCTTTATTTAGTTACAATTTATTTTTTCGCTTTTTTATGTGGCAGAACTCTTTATAGAACTCTTGTAAAACTAGGTATAGATCTCGCGATAAAATATGGTTGCGGAACTTGTGCTGCGTGATCCTGGCATCTCAGTTTGTCCCTCGGTTTCTCCGGACCCATTTTTCCTGCTTTAATGGGCAAAACTATTTGTTTAACCTATCAGGAACTCTAGAACTATTGAAAAGAAAGCCAGAACTCTAAATAGTTTGTGAGTTTCCACAAAATGAGACGCCAGCTTTACACGCACACGCATACGCAAACGTACACATACTCACACACAATATAGCTTTATTGTGTTATTTAGAAGAAAAAAGAAGAAAGTTTTCACTACGGAAATAGGCCACATTTTTCTGATTTTGCTCATTATTGCAAGTATAGTGAAATACAAGTGTGGTAAAATACAATTTTTACAAAAAAATCTCGTATCTTAGAAATCATATGATTTAGTTATATTGCATTTCAGATTTAAAAAATTCAGAATTTCTTTTAAAATATAATAGTAGTAAAATCTAGAATATCTTATTCAAAAAATACAATTTTAAACACTGCTAATTATTATATTTCTATTTACTTTCTAAAATCACAATCTTTGATGTACCTACTAACTTTTATTTTCTCGGAATTTTAACGTAATAAAACAATTTATTCTATAAAATAATTTTTTATATGCTACAAAATTTTGTAAATTACTTTTTTCAAAACAATTTTTCGTCCTAAATAATTCGATGTATAACAATATTGTCCAAATTATTACCGTAATTCATTGCAAGTATAATCATTTTGTGTTTAAATTTCCACAATTTTCACCAGTTTTTCGAAGTCTTTAAAAATTATATTATTAATATACAGGGTATCCCAAAACTCGCGGATACGGAGTCCAAGATGCGATTTTTTCTGCAAAAAGAAACAACTTTTTTCTTTATCAAAATTGCGTCTGACAAGTTATTGCTGCAGGAGAGCAAGTTAAAGTTAATGAATAAGCGCTCTCGTCTGTGTGGCGCTCAGGGCTGGTGCGTGCTCCTCAGTCGCTCGTACCTAGTCCTTGATCGTTTCTTTTGGTATACCGATATTTCGAAAATTTTTAACACAGTTTTAAAACAATTATGTACAAAGTGTTGGGAGAATCTAGAAAAATTGTTAAAAAATGAAAATTTTTATCCTTTTACAATTTTTCTAGATTCTCCCGACACTTTATACATAATTGTTTTAAAACTGTGTAAAAAATGTTTAAAATATCGGTATACCAAAAGAAACGATCAAGGACTAAATACGAGCGACTGAGAAGCACGCTCCAGCCCTGAGCGCCACACAGACGAAGGCGCTCATTCGTTAACTTTAACCCGCTCTCCTGCAGCAACAACTTGTCAGACGCAATTTTGATAACAAAAAAAGTTATTTCATTTTGCATAAAGAATCGCGTCTTGGACTCCGTATCCGCGAGTTTTAGGACACCCTGTATGTATAAATTATGTACTATATCATTAATACAATTTCTTTGAATTTCAAGGATTCATTCCCCTTGGAGCATAAAAGTCACCTTTTTCAACACACTGACAATGAGATCTTTCATCTTTAGTAGGTAATACATACTTACTATTTCTGTAATAATCATTTCTTTATCTTACTCGATATTATATTTCCCAAATTATTCAAGTACCATAACTCATGTTATATAATGATACTAATGGCATATTTCACAGTATCGATAATTTCTCAATTAAACAAATATACATATAATGTATATAAAGGTGCGGCTACATTTATCGTAAATGATTATCGTAAGCTCCTTACGACGATCGTAACGCTCGTCGTGATAGTTATCGTAACCTCATCGATAAGTTGATTCAACTTGAACTCTGACGATTACGACGCTTGTATAGCGTTGCAACAGTAACCTATTCTGTCAGCCTTCTCAACGTGCGAAGAAAAGTGTGTTTATAGATATATTAACATAGATATATTGTTTACTAGAGCTTCTTTGCTTACGACCACGATCGTAGCGTTACGATAGATGTAGGCGCACCTTAATGTACCTAAATTAAAAAATAAAAATACTTACATTTTATAAGCTGAACCACATCAGTATGCGTAGATTGCATCACATTGACTCCATTCACCTTGAACACAAAAAAAACTACTATGTCTCATGTAACATTTTATTTATTATAACAATAAAGAGCTAATATGTCTTATAGATATACTCTAATTTATTTCAATTCAAAGAATTATTTTTAAAATGCTTTAACAAAACAAATTCTAAAATAATTTAAATATTCTCTGTTCAGATTAAATCCCAAATGTACTTGATTCTTTTCTAATTTTTTACTCTTATTTCGGCACGATTACGATAACTTGGGCCCCTTGATTTGACTGTGGTTTCTGGTAGCATTTTTTCCGCTAAACAAAAAATTATATAGATTTTATAAGGCCAACTGCTCTAGTTCACGAGATACGCAGTGTTAAAGTGAAAAATAAATAATATAAGCTTTCGTCTGTGTGGCGCTCAGGGCTGGAACGTGCTTCTCAGTCGTTCGTACCTAGTCCTTGATCGTTTCTTTTGATATACCGATATTTTGAACATTTTTTACAAAGTTTTAAAACAATTATGTACAGTGTCGGGAGAATCTAGAAAAATTGTAAAAGGATAAAAATTATTTTTTTACAATTTTTCTAGATTCTCCCGACACTTTGTACATAATTGTATTAAAACTGTGTTAAAAATTTTTAAATAATACTTCGGTTTCCAAAACGCCAGTTAGTTGATCTGACGATATTGAACCCATATATTGTAGAATCGTACAATAATAAATCTCGTTTTGCCCTATAAGCAGGGGTGGGATGGGGTGGACCGCGCTTCGCGTGGAAAGTTGAAAACCTGAACCGTACAATAATAGAACTCGTTTCGCCCTGAAGCAGGGGTGGAGTGAGGTAAACCTTGCTTCGCGTGGAAAGTTGAAAACCTGAACCGTACAATGATGGACCCCGTTTAGCCATAAAGCAGGGATGGGGTGGGATGGACCTCGCTTCGCGTGGAAAGTTGAAAACCTGAACCGTACAATGATAAACCTCATTTCGCCCTAAAGCAGGGGTGGGATGGGGTGGACCTCGCTTCACGTGGAAAGTTGAAAACCTGAACCGTACAATGATAGACCTCGTTTCGTCCTGAAGCAGGAATGGGGTGGACCTCGCTTCGCGTGGAAAGTTGCATTTTACAAATTAAGTTTTGCATATCTTGGAAACTAAGCGTGCTAATACAATGATTCTGACACAATTATGTTCCTAGTTAAAAATACAGTCGAACCTCGATAACTCGAAAACCTCTATAATACGAATTTTTTTTATTCCCTTGAAAAAACCTCTATAAGTCGAAAAGAACCTCTGTAACTCGAAGAAAACCTCTGTAAGTCGAAGAAAAAGTAGGAGATTAACTCGAAGCATTTTTCCAGCGTACCAATTACCTTAGTTCACCTCTACAACACGAATCGTTTCGAGATGTAAAGGTCGATGTTATAAACTAACCTCTACATCTCAAATTTCGATCAATAAAATCTCTATAACTCAAAGTAAAAAGATTTTGCATCAGCTTCTTTCTCTTTAACTTTCTTCTTTCTCTGTCCGTTCGCTAAAATAACTGACAAAATTTTAAACGCAATATATGACAAAATAATAAGGAAAAAAGTCCTAGATTAGTTTGTTTGTTTTGACATTATTGTTTATCTAATATGACTTCTCTAATGACTTTTCACTGTTGCTGACTTTAATTTATTCAAATGTTACTCGTCGAGATATTCAGACGTGCTTCTCAACACATAAGAAATTGATTATATTTTATCACTTTATAACTTATTACTTTACATTTTTTTCATATTTATTGTTATTTTAAATTCATAAGTACAAGCCCTGAAATGAGTTCAGGTAGAAAATCAAAATTGTTAACCGTATCGGACAAATTTAAAGTAATTGCGGATGTTAAAGTGGATTAAAACCGAAGAAAGACATTGCTGCAGAATATGACATCCCTGCAAGTACTCTCTCTACTATAATGAAAAACGAAGAGTATATTTTAGCTCGTGCATCATCAGGTCAATTAGAAAGAAAAAGGAAGAGAGAGGCAGATTTTCCCGATGTAGAAGAATGTGCACTAAAAAATGGTCACTACTTCTTTAAAACTTCTTTAAAAATTATTAATTATTAAAATCTTTTTGTTACCCTGTTATTTACAATATGTATAATTTTGAAACCTCTATAAGTCGAATTTTTTTTCCATACCTCTGTAACTCGAAAACCTCTATAACTCGAATTATTTTCTGTTCCCTTAAAATTCGAGTTATCGAGGTTCGACTGTACTACCAAAAACAACCGTCAGATCAAGTAATACACTTTGGAAATCGAAGTATTATTTAAAAATTTATATTATTTATTTTTAACTTTAATACTGTATATCTCGAAAACTAGAGCAGTTAGCCCTATAAGACCTATATAATTTTTTGTTCAACGTAAAAAATACTACCAGAAACCACAGTCAAATCAAGGGGCCCAAGTTATCGTAATCGCCCCCTTATTTCTCGTCTTTACACTTTTTCCGTTTTTTTTTTCCACTAATCCACATTTAGCATTCGACTAAGCGTACGTGACAAAATAATAGAAAATTAGCTCAAAGAAAGGAAGATAAGAAATAAGGAAATATAGAACAAGAAGATAGAATTTGTTATATGTAATGATTATACCATAAAAAAATTACTGTTTATAATATATACTTTATAATGTATAAGTACTATTTATAATTATATTACTAAAAAGTAATATTTTAATTTAAACAGATTTGTAAGTTTCAATTTATCAACACTGTAATAATTTTGTCAAACAAAAATCAAGTCTACATCAATTAGGGCCGATTGTTCCAATCCATTAGTAAACTAATTATTAGTTAAATCATATATATGTCTTTGTTTTTCCTTCAAATTATACAAAGATAGACATATAATTTAACTATTAGTTACTTTAACAACAGATTGGAACAACCGGCCCTTGACGTTTTATCATATAAAATCTAATTGTAAGTATAAATGCATTTAGAAAAATTTGCTGCATATATATCTACAAATACAAATAGTTCACACACGATAATGCATTGCAATAGATAGTACGAGCACAAGATAAACACATCCTACATGCAATTATGCACACTAAATTGTTCTAACATATAAAGTAAAATTTTTCCTATAAACATGAAAAGTTATACAGCAAAAAATGACACGTATAGTATATCACACATAGAAGGAAAAGAGTAATTAACAATCTAGACTAACAAGCTTCCTGCAGTTTTTTCTCAGTAAACCTTATTATCATGTATTCACCTTGATTATTTTGTCGCCCGCATGAAGACCAGCTCTTGCTGCTGCACCACCTAAAATACACCATTCTTGTAAAAACATTAATAATCTACAAGAGTGTATCTACATACAACTGTTGCTATAATATATACATATACATGTATAGGGTGTTTCGTTTTAAGTGATACAATTGATTATTTTGAAAATAAAACACATTTTTGGGATGTTCCATATAAAAGTTGTAGGGTTTTGAAGGAGACAGATAATGATAAAATCATTTTTCAAAAAAATCGAATTTTTTAAGGTCACATAAAGGTCATCGCCAATTTTTTAAATAGAATTGTATGATTTGTTTTACGTAACATGATTCTCTCTTCTAATTATTCTACATATAAAAGTATTAAGGTAGAGTAATCAAAAAATGAATAATTTATACTTTATTCTGCCACATTTTGACATGAAATATAAAATATCTCGTAGATACTTACGATGGACATTTGGATTAAATTAGAGGACTCCAGGATACATGGTGAGGGACGAGTTGGAAAGAGAGAAAATAAGAGGTAGAACCAACAAGAGAGCATGGAATTTTGAAAGAAAATTGGAAGAGGGCAGGGGAGGGGAAATTGCAAGAAAATGCTACGAAGAGATGAAGGAAAGGTTGAAGAAGAGAAAGATAATAGGAAGATGGGAACAGGAAAGAAAAGAATATATGGAAGAAATGGGAGAGAAAAAAGGATTGGAGTATGAAAACTTGGAGGAGAGAGAGAGAGGCAGATACAAAGGCAAGAAAGATTAGAAAAAATTATGGACTCAAAATATAACAAATGGTATAGGGAGATAAGGATAGAGGGGATTCCAAGATATTTGAGAAAGAGGTGGGCGGAAGAGAGATGGGGTAGGGTTATAAGGTTTAGACTTGGTAACGAAGTTAGGGAGGGATTGTATTGGGAGGAGGAAGAAAATAGAAGATATAGGATATTTCGGAGGGAAGAGGAGTCATGGAAGCATGTTTGGGAGAGATTTTCGAGATGGGGGAGTTGAGGGGGGAGAAGGACGGCAGGGGGTGGTGGGAAGGATATTAGGAGAAGATGGGGAGGGGAAAAACTGGATAAAAACAATATAAGAGGTAAGAAGGGGATAGGGGAATGACGAAGGGAAGGAAGGAGGAGGGCTGTGAATGGAGAAGGATGAATGAGACAAATTGTAAGGAAACGGAAATCCAGCTAGAATAAGATAGTTTTAAGTTAGTTTTAAGTGCGAACAATAAGGATAAGGCAAGGCGAGCGTTGCGAGCGTGTGTGTGTGTATGTGTGTGTGCGCGCGCGCGCGCAGAGTAGGTAGGTGTAGAATAAGACTTTTGTTGTAAACAGTTGTGAAGGGTTGGGAACGTCTCTTAAAAAACGCCCTTTCAACCCTATAGAGAAATAAAGTATTACCTAACCTAACCTATAAAATATCTCGTAGAATATTCATTTTTTGGTAACTGTACCTTAACACTTTTATGTACAGAATAATAAGATAAATCAATTGGTATAAAGAAAACATTGTTGCTTTCCAAAAAATTATTCAATTTGCAATATGCAACTATACTCTGTCCAACAAGAGACTGCGGTTAGATCGGACGAAAACTCTTCTGTCACACGCAGGTCTCCCCCCACGGAACGTCTGCTTACGTATACGAATACGATACGCCACGCTCTGGGAACTTTATCCCCACTTTGCCCGCCTATGCGCAGAATCAACCGCATCAGTCTCTCGTTGGACGGAGTATACACATGTCTTTCTTGTCACTTCTATACTCTGTAAACCTTATTTTTTAAAGTTCCCTATAAATAAAATCAAGAAACGTTAAATCTGGCGATATCGGAGGACCATTTTACCTATTTCATGTTCCGTTTCGGTATTTGTTTATAACTTTGTAATAAACCATTTCTAGTCAAAGAGCGGTGCTGGTTTAGGGCCAAAATCTGCCTATCAGGAAAATGTATGAAATTGATATATCTTTATATTTTTAGGCCTGCTGAATTCGAATATGAAGCTTAAAGGTCAACAGGAGTCACGGTGGAGACCTCACGCGGCAAACCGTAAATTACGATTCGCAAAATTCATTTTACGGCCAAAATAATGAAAAAATCACGTTCTACCTGCGATATTCGCAATCAGCAGCATCTCCTACAAGGAGCTACAGAGCGATTTTTTGGAAAAATGATCAAAATAAAAAATTCGCAAAAGTACAGCTCGCCGCGGTTCAGGTGTAGTTACCTCCGAATTCTTAATTGTATTTATTATAAATTTTTAAGAGCCAAATTGCAAAATCCGGCTCTGTTGCTCCAATTCTAACAATGTAAGGAATACAAGACAAGGTTCATGAAAAAATATCAATTTTTCAAGACTTTGACTATTCAAGACGTAAAACCAAATTTACGAATATCACTAAATCTCGTATTTACGGTCAAAATAATGAGAAAATCGCACTTTAACTGCGATATTCGTGATCAGCAGCATCGTTTTCATTTTTCAAGGAGCTACAGGGTAAATAGTCAAAATAAACGAATCTGTAATCTACCGTGACTCCTGTTGACCCTTAAAATTGTCCAAACTGCAAGAAAATTTGTGAAATGCAGTTTTTCTACAGGAAAGCCTCGTTTGCTGCAAATATTTTCTAATGGACTTACTCGGTAATATTATACTTATACTCGCTTGGAGCGACACGCGCTCAGACAGTTGCCACTGTCACAGTCAGTATCAGTATTAGTTTGTTAGATACAGTTCTTTTTGTTTAATAGTTGTACGGTTTTGTTTCTATTATATACCTATACTTACTCAGCGCAGCTAGCGTAAGACTGCGTATATCACTGTATTCTCATTGCGCACAGAGTATTATACTTATTAAGTATACTTATATTCGTATATATTCTATAGCCTTACTATATTCCCACAGTAAGAGAAGAAAAATATGTACGTAAAATATTACAGAAAACATTTAAAAAAGTAAGAAACGCAGCGTGAGTCTGCAAAGCATAGAATTATAAAAATGTAGAATTTTGATGAAAATAAGCGGTCGCAGCCCCTCCACCCTTTCTCTCTCTCAAAAACATAATTTTAAAAAACTTTTGTTCAGAATTGCCATTTGTTCATTAGAAAATATTTGCAGCAGGCCTAAAAATATAAAGATATTGTATCAATTTCATACATTTCACTGATAAGCAAATTTTGGCCCTAAACCAGCACCGTTCTTTCATATAACATTTATTTTCTTATTTTCACTTGTAGAATATGCTCCTGCAGTTTGTCGGGTAAAACCCGGGACATTCTGTTATATACAAAATGTCCCACGGGAAGTTATTAAAACTAATAGCTCTTATTCTGTAACGCACACATATAGGTATCGAGAAAAATAAAATTGCGTTTTTTTTTATTTTATTTGATTTGATAAAAAGTAGTAAAAATCAGACATTCTAATAATATGTACATGTTTTCAAAGTGCATACCGTTACTATTTATAAAAAAATCAATTCCCTTAAGAAAACTGTATAAAACTTTGTGGAAACTATCATTTATTATACCATTAACCACTTTTTGAGAATTGATTTTTGTTAAAATAGTAACGGTGCACACTTCAAAAACATGTATCATTAGAATGTCTGATTTTTTTGCTACTTTTCATAAAATTAAATAAAATTAGATATATATTTTCCATTATATAGAATAGTATACTCAAATAAAACTGCAAAATGTCTCCTATCAAACGCAATTTTATTTTTTTCGATACCCGTATGCGTTACAAAATTAAGAGCTAATTAGTTTCAGCAACTTCCCGTGGGACACCCTGTATTTTACATATGTATATACATATATAATTAGGTATATATATTAACCTATAATTTATTAACTTTTAAAGGACCGCAGAAATGTTACATCTTTAATTATAAAAAAGGAATGCTTTAAATCAGTATTTAAATATTTTTGAAGTCACTAGTTTTTCAGATCATGATTACAAGATTTAATGGCCATTATTAGTAAATTTTCGTGTATATATGTACTAATCTATATCAAACTTAATATCTGTAATTTTCTTATACAGCCTATAAATCCGCAATAAAAATTACAAGCGTAACACATATAGATCGATGCATATGTTATCTATTGTAATTGCCCATACAGCGCACCGAAAGTTTGTAGAAACATTGCATAGACCTTACACTGAAACATTGTAATATTGCATGGAAGTTGCGAAATGTTTCTACAACCTTTTTGCAAGCCTACGGTAACGTTGAAATGTCCGCCCTCAGAAATATTGCAATAAAATGTTACAGCAACAAATCCACAATAAAAATTACAAGCGTAACACACAGATCGATGCATATGTTATCTATTGTAATTGCCCATACAGCGCACCGAAAGTTTGTAGAAACATTGCATAGACCTTACACTGAAACATTGTAATATTGCATGGAAGTTGCGAAATGTTTCTACAACCTTTTTGCAAGCCTACGGTAACGTTGAAATGTCCGCCCTCAGAAATATTGCAATAAAATGTTACAGCAACATTACAGTGGAAGTAATGCCAATACGTTGCCACAGACATATAATTTACTAAATATATCAGATTTTAACGAATAAACATTGCGGGTACATTATATATCGTGTGCATATAGCACACTATACTACAATATGGGGGTTTTACTTAAAATTTTTCAGTGTCCCAAGGAGACTCCAACAAAAAAATTTGAAATGGAAACCCCCATATTGTAGTATACCGTTTGAAAGGGCATAAAATAAGAAAAATTTTGGCGCAAACCAAAGGTCGATACGTTGATCCGTTCAGGAGTTATTTAAGGTCCAAGTTGAAAAAAGTCAATTTTTGACCATAAATAACTGCCAAGCAAGTCAACGTATCGACCTCTGGTTTGCGCCAAAATATTTCTTATTTTATGCCCTTTTAACCGCTATACTACAATATAGGGAGTTCCATGTAAGAAATTGAAGGTGACGTTCACGTGAGCTAAAAACGACCATCCAAAGTCAAATCATTGTTACCCTTCAAACCAAACAACTTTTGTCTGAAACGTTTTTCCGTATCTCATATTTTTTGAGATATTTGCCTGGTTCTTTTAAAATGGGGCAACCTGTATATTTTTAAAATTATATATTTTCTTTGTATAATCTCTGTCCATACACTATAACCCACTTTAAGTTTCACACCTTAATAACTCGAAAACATGGCATTTTGGTGAAAAATAAAATTTTAAATAAAAATTATAGAGTTTTGAGAGGGCCATTAGGTGAGTGTCACCTAGATTTTGCGTCCGGGCTCACTTTAAACCCAATAAGACCTGTCAATTTTTTTAATGAGGACCCCCATTTTTTATTGTGTCATCTGTTTCTACAAATTAATTTAAACAATTTTTATCTGAAACATTTTTGTATTTGCCTAATACTTTTTGAGACATTTAAGGAAAACTTGATAACTTTTTCAATGTTTAGCTTACGATATCTCAATAATTGTTTGTCGGAGGAAAAAATGGTACAGGACTTTTTGACTTAATTTAGTCTCAAGAATATGCTGTTGCATTAGTACTACAACTTTTTTAAATACTTGTGTAAATATAAATAAATAAAAAACTAATAGTGTTTAGTTTAAATGTCGACACATAATTATTACTGTAACTAATATGTAGAGATAAAAGAAATAAAAAACAAAATATTTTATTTAAACAGACTTATATATAATGAGTAAGCAAAAAATTCAGGATCTGGACATCTTGAGCAAATAATTCAGAGAACATTCATATAATAATGCGAGCAACCAATTTCTTTAATGCATTTTACTATTGAACGCCATATTTTGTTCTTATTATTATCTTCTTGGTTGCGGCAAAAAAATTACTTTTAAAAGCAAAAAATAGCAAATTACATTCATATACATATAATTTATTGTATTCTGATCATTTGACTTAGACAGCTTAATATACCTTAAAGTGGAACACCCTATACATAGGAAAAATAAGAATAATTAAAAAATAATTAGAAAAATAAATATTAAAATAATAATTTTAAAAATGCATTTATTTTACAAAAAGTAAAATTGCGATTAAACAATATTCTACATATGATCAATTGATCATATATAATTATATTTTACATAAAATTATTACATTTATATAATTATATCTTGGCGTTTTTTCTCATTTCGTCAAACTTCACTTTAAAAAAAAAGTGTAATTTTATTCTTCAAATTATTTTCTAATTCTTATTTTTCCGGTCAATATGAACAGAGATTATACAAGAAAAAGAAAACTTATGTGAACATATTTTATATAAAATTATACATACGTTTTTTTTTTCAATTTTTAATTTAAAATAGAATTATATGTATATAAAAATTATTTTTACCGAAACGCATTGTCTCCCAAGGGACAATTTTCGTGATTTCGAAACAATTCTACGGCCTACTAAAAGCTAATTGTGCAAATGTTAATGCAAACATGAAACTTTCATGCGGACCTTCCTTTACGGACTGAACGTAGACTGGATTGTCGCCAGAAACTTTCATTCCAAACCCAGCGTCGTCCTTGTATACAACCAGAGTGGCGATGGGCGCTGGTTCGATGGTTCCACCACTGATGGCGCCTGTACCAGCCCCGACGCTGCGTCGTAGCGCTGCCGTTCCATTCATCCCTCCTTCGAGCTCCACCCCGCCTCACCTCTGTTGCTACCGACCTGCCGCAATTCTCCCTCTTATGATATAAGGCTTTTCAAAGCTCTCCAAAGCATATTTGATGAAGTGAAATTTATTCCAAACAAAATTCTTAATAATACGATTACATGCATATTTTCATACAGAATGTATGATTAAATTTAAAAAAATAATTTTACGAAATTCTCTTAAAAATCTTTCTCTGTCATTTTATTGTCAATCCTCTCATGCAACATATAATGTATACTATAAAAAAAAAATTGATTAAAAAATACGTTCTTACACATTACATTATGTGAGTTAAATTTAAAAAAGAAATAATATAAATTAGAAACACAATTATTGTCTACTGCTGTAAATACTTACGATATATACAGGGTGTTTCAGAATTGCACGGCAATATTTTCTAGGTCAAAATGAACAAAAAAGTTTATATAGACATATGTCTCAAACTTATTTATTAGTAAGATATTAGAGTAAAGATTATATTTAACAGTAAAACATTTAAAGTATGTTTTCGAAGTGGCCGCCGTTTTGTTGAATGCAGCATTTAGCCACAATTCAACACGATGTATCCATGCTCTCTGAATCGTCTTATGGCATCTAACGTGTTAGACTATTTTCTATGGGGTCAGATAAAATATTTAGTTTATTATAGACCTATTGGCACGCAAGAAGAATTAAGAAATCGCATAATGAAAGCTGCAGCAACCATCAGGAATAATCCTGATGCCATAAGACGTGCCAGAGAAATATGGATATATCGTGCTAAATGCTGCATTCAACAAAACGGTGGCCACTTCAAAAACATACTTCAAATGTTTTACTGTTAATCTTTACTCTTTAATATCTTACTAATAAATAAGTTTGGGACAATACATATGTTTACATAAACTTTTTTGTTCATTTTGACCTAGAAAATATTTCCCTAAAATAGTGCTGTGCAATTCTGAAACACCCTGTATACATATATACACGTCATTTTCAAAAATTTATTCGACATTCACTCTACTCATCAAAGTATGCAGGTTTATGGAGAGAGTTAAAAATTGTAAAATTAAAAATTATTTTTGGAGCACTCCGTAATACAGCAGATTTACAATAAATATAAAGCAATTTTTAGGTAACTTAGGAAGATTATTTTAGGCAAAAATGTGTCATACGCTCGTAAATCCTGTTCTAAATAATTAGATAATCAATCGATTGATGGAGTTTCAGTCATTAAATGACTAAAAAAATTTACCTTAAATTATAATAGTAGTATATCCTGGTTACTATATTAGTATTTTCAGGCAAAACATGTTCAATAATTGACTAACTTATTAATTTTACTTACTTGAAACAGTATTTTCATTGAAAACAAATGTATAAAATACAAAAACTGAGGTAATACCGTAATACGATATAATAAATATGCACGCAGGCTCAAGTTATAAAGTGTGTGTGAAGCTAGCGTCTCAATTCGCGGAAACTCACAAATTATTAAAAGTTCTGACTTTCTTTTGAATAGTTCTAGAGTTCCTGATAGGTTAAACCAATAATTCTGCCCATTAAAGCCAAAAAACGCGCCAGTGCAAACTGAGACGCTAGGTTCACGCAGCGTCTCACTTTGTCCTACGAAAGTTTCCGGTACAGTATTTTGTAGGTTTTTAAAAGATCTATAGTTCTACATGAGTTCTAGAAAGAGTTCTGGCGATAAAAATTGTTTTTTTTTATGTTTAAATAATTTTTATCGCCCGAGACAGCCGCATTTACGAGTATATGGGTGAGACAATGGCCGATTTTCGACAATTGTGTTAGTTTTATTATAATTTTCGCGTAGTTCTGAACGTGTTCTAACGTTTTTTAAAGAGTTCTAATAATGACAATTGTTTGAATATTTTTTAAATAACTTTTATCTTGAAAAAATAGCATTTACCGAGACTCTGGCCGATTTTTAACAATTTTGTGAGTTCTATTATATTTCTCGTATAGTTATGAACGTGTCCTAACGTTTTCAGAGGAATTTCGGCGATAAGCATTATTTATTTATTTTTTAAATAATTTTTATCTCCCGAGAAAGCCGCATTTATGGGTATATGGGTGAGACGCTGGCCGATTTTCGACAGTTCTGAGTTCTATCATATTTTTCGTGTAGTTCTGAACGTGGCCTAACGTTTTCCAAAAAGTTCTAATGATGATAATTATTTAATCATTTTTTAAATAATTTTTAAATCCCGAGAAAGCCACATTTACGTGTATATGGGTGAAACACTGGCCGATTTTCGACAGTTCTGTGAGTTCTATTGTAATTCTCCTGTAGTTCTGAACGTGTCCTAACGTTTTCCGCGGAGATCCGGCGATAAGCATTATTTATTCATTTTTTAAATAATTTTTATCTCCCGAGAAAGCCGCATTTACGGGTATATGGGTGAGACACTGGCCAATTTTCGACAGTTCTGTGATTTCGACAGTTCTATTATAATTCTCGTGTAGTTCTGAATGTATCCAAACGTTTTCTAAAAAGTTCTGATAATAAGCATTAGTTATTCACTCTCAGAACTATCGAAAGTCGGCCAGCGTCTTACCCATATGTATACCCGTAAATGCAGCTTTTTCGGGACTTAAAAATTATTTTAAAAATGATTAAATAATATCATCATAATAATTATCATTATTAGAACTGTTTGGAAAACGTTCCGACACGTTCAGAACTACAGGAGAATTATAATACCCCTATTAAGTTAGCCCCCCCACCAGCGCTAAACAAATTCTAATATATCGGAAAATTAGGTGCTAATTAAGTGCTAATTAGGTGCCGAAGTCCGGGCCCAAAGTACGGGTCAAAACGTTGTTAAATTACTGCCAGTCAGGCCGACTAATACTCACATTTTATTAATTTATCACTGGCGAATAATTATCTTATTAAATATGTATTAAAAAATTAGGTGTTCCTACGTAAATGATATCAAAAAATTCCTTTTTTTATACACCTTTAAGATATCGAAACGCCGAATTAGGTGCTCCTTCGGTTTGGCAGATATTTCAACTTAAAGGGCTGCCAGAACTCTTTCTAGAACTCATGTAGAACTATAGATCCATTAAAAACCTACAAAATACTGTACCGGAAACTTTCGCAGGACAAAGTGAGACGCTGCTTGAACCTAGCGTCTCAGTTTGTACTGGCGCGTTTTTTGGCTTTAATGGGCAGAACTATTGGTTTAACCTATCAGGAACTCTATTCAAAAGGAAGTCAGAACTCTCAATAGTTTGCGAGTTTCCGCGAAATGAGACGCTAGCTTCACACACACTATAAAATGCTAAGTTACCTTTAAAAAGATGAAATTAAAAATAAAAAAGATGTATAGACTATTCCTTATAATATATTCCTAAAAACGAGTTTGATACATTAACAAGAATATTTTCTTATACATATATACAACGATCCAATTCTTGTATTCGATATCTCCAATCGTTTAAATTATCTTTCAAAACTAGTATGCAACAAAACAGCTAGTATGCAATGGTATAATAAAATGAATATCGGCAATTACTTAAATAAGAATATTTTATGGCAATAAATAAAATATCTACTAACAGTAGGCTAACAATATAGAGTATTTAGATAACTTATTTGCAATATAGTGATTAATTTGTTTTTTGTTGATATCAAAAACGTAACAAATATATTTCAATCTACAAATATATTTTGAAAAATAAATAATGTTATTCCAGAAGTTTTATTTTATTTTTTTACGAATTATTTAATATCAAACTTATAAACTTTGTATATAAATAAATTGGATTTCTTACATGTGTAAAAACTAACTAGGATAAAGTGAAGATAAAATTTACATTCACGGACAATTCTCGTTCAAAATAATCTCCCCAATAAACTGTTATACTTTATAAACTTTGTTATAAAATATGTTCTGTATCTTTCTAAATATGTACAATAATTGGAAAGATAAATAAAATCTTACAAGTACATTAAATAAAGTAAAATCTCATTTATATGATAACAATGACCTACGTAATTAGGAACAATGTAATAACAAGAAACTTCAAAAAAAACTGTAGAATGTACATCAGATTTTAGAAATTTTTTAGTAGGTATCCCAAAAATTAAAAAAAGATACAACAATAATACTTCTTGAGACAGAGTCTAACAGTAGATGTAGCACAGATATTGTATTTGAACACGAGTCACTTTTATTTTTTTATTACTTTACTTCACTACATCCTACTAATCGCAAGGATATCATTTTGTATAAATTTAATTAAAAATCAATATATTTGTATATTATATCATAGCATTAAAGATATAAAAAAAGCTCCCACACTGAAATTTATATGAAAATATCATTTCTCTTTTTTTGCTTTAAGTAATAAGTAATAAAATAATATATTATTATTTATTAACACATACACATACACGTGCGTGCGCGGGCACACATACGCACACACAATTAATATTCTTTGAAATTTTGCGTTTGTTGTTTGCTAAATTGGAATAATAAGTGCATAAGTCTGCTAGTAAGTATCTACTGTCTTGTCTCTTAACACTTTTACTAGAAAAGTTACTCTAAGTACATAAAAAACGTTACTATAAATACATAAAAAGCCAGTCATGAAAATAATCTTAATTCAATAACGATATTAATGAAACAAATACGTCACACTGTTGTTTTAATGAAATGTTTCATAAATAATGTTATCCAATTAACAAGATTATTTTCAATAAGACTAACGCTAATACATCTTTTTTCCATGTATAAATTTCCTAGTAAACCTATTAGCCCAGTCAAATAAGCATTTGGATAGGAAATAATACTACCAGCGCTGTAACTAGCGTGGAAGTGTGTCTTTTGGGATTGTAATGAAGGTACTAAAAGCCCACCCCCGTACCATTGTTGTCTGTGAAGTTGGCACCACTTTTTCAAAATTTGAAAAAAGTTATTAGAGTTCTGGATGCCCCAGCAAGAGTTCTACAGTTCTCTATCAATTTTAGAAAGAGTTCCGCAATTTAAATTGACAAAAACACCATTTTAAAAATGGGGGGGCTAACTTCACGGCGCACCTCCTCATTTTTGGAAATATTAATTTTTTATGGTGGATTTGGAAGTATTTCGAAAAGTTCTAGAGTTCCCTATAGGTTTTAGAAAGAGTTCCGCTCAAATAACCCCAAAAATCGATAATAAAAAAAATTCATTTTTTTGTAAAAATATTTTTTTATGGTGGATTCGGAAAGATTTCAATGAGTTCTAGAGTTCCCTATAGGTTTCAGTAACAGTTCTGTTCAAATAACCCAAAAAATCTATGATAAAGCGAAACGCGTAATTTTAAAGGCGCTAATTTTCAAAAATCTGAAGTTCTAATCGGAGTTCTGGGAAGCCCCCCACGAGTTCTATCGATGTCTATAAGTAGCCGAAACGCTAGGACCAATATTTAAGGAGATACAGCCATTTACATTTCGCAACTCGAAAAATTTCTAAGTCCCGAAGGGTAAAAATTCTTTTTAATTCGGCAGTTCTGATCGGAGTTCTGGGAAGCCCCCCGCGAGTTCTATCAATGTCCGTAAGGAGCCGAAGCGCTACAACCAATATTTAAGGAGATACGGCCATTTACATTTCGCAACTCGAAAAATTTCTAACAATAAGTCCCGAGGGGTGAAATTTTTTTTTTTTTAATTTGGCAGTTCTGATCGGAGTTCTGGGAAGCCCCCCGCGAGTTCTATCGATGTCCATAAGGAGCCGAAGCGGGGGGCTTTCCAGAACTCCGATCAGAACTGCCGAATTAAACAAGAATTTCACCTCTCGGGTCTTAGAAATTTTTCGAGTTGCGAAATGTAAATGGCCGTATCTCCTTAAATATTGGTCGTAGCGCTTCGGCTCCTTATGGACATCGATAGAACTCCCGGGGGGCTTCCCAGAACTCCAATCAAAACTGCCAAATTAAAAAAAAATTTTTTCGAGTTGCGAAATGTAAATAGCTGTATCTCCTTAAATATTGGTCGTAGCGCTTCGGCTCCTTATGGACATCGATAGAACTCGCGGGGGGCTTCCCAGAACTCCGATCAGAACTGCCGAATCAAAAAAAAAAATTTTTCGATTTGCGAAATGTAAATGGCTGTATCTCCTTAAATATTGGCCGTAGCGCTTCGGCTCCTTATGGACATCGATAGAACTCGCGGGGGGACTTCCGTTTTCGGTGTGAATGTGGTTGACACGTGTGTGAGAGTCGGGAAAGAAAGTTGCGCTGAGTGACGGAAATAAGGAGAATCGAGAGCGAGGAGTGTAGTGGAGGCTGCGAGTGGAAGAGAGAGAGTGGGTGAGAGTGTGTAAAGGGCACGGGGAGGGCCGATAAGGCAAGGGTTAAGGGATAGTTGTGGCGAGAGAAGAGTCACTGATCGCGGTTAACGTACGACATAGAGGAGCGAGTAGAGGGAGAGTTTTGCGCGCACGCGGGCATAGAGTAAAAGTATATAGAGAGGAGACGTATACTAGTACACAGCCCCAGGCATAGGATAGATAGAGAGGCAGATAGCAATATAGATAAAATCATGTCCGAGGAGAAAGGAATAATTGCAAAGTTTGTTGGGGGAGAGGGGGAGGGATATATTCGGGAAAGAAGTGGTAGCGTAGGTAGCGGGGAAGTAGCGAGGAAAAAGAGAGAGAGGCTGGAGATGGAGGGGGCAGGAGGGGGAAAAATAAACGTAAGTAAAAAGGTACAAAGGTCGCCGGTTAAGGGAGTAAGCTGGATGGAGGAGATGAGGGAGGAGTTAAAAAGAGAATTACGGGTAGGTATAGAGGAGATGAAAGAAATGGTGAGAAAGCAACTGCTAGAAAATAAAGCGGAGATAGAGGAGATGAGAAGTTTTAAGGAAAAAGAAGAGAGGTGGCAAAAGGAAAAAGCAGATATGGAGAGAAGATTAACAGAAGTGGAGGAAGCGCTTCTAAATAAAAGAGGGGGAGGAGTTGCTAGAGAGGAAGATGGAGGAGGGAAGAAAATGGAGAAAAGAATTAAGGATATCGAGGAAAAAATAGAATTGAGAGAGAGAGAGAGAAGAGAGAAGAACAAATGTTGTCATAAGAGGAGTGAAAGGGGAAAGAAAAGAGATAGAAAAAAAGATAGGAGAAATTTTAAAGGAGATAGGAATAGATACGGAGGCAAATAAGATGAGATTAGAGATGGTGGAATGGCGGTAGTAGGACTAAAAGATCTGGAACAGAAGGCAAGGATCATGAAAAAGAGAAGAAGACTGAGAGAGAGGGGGATACGGATAGACGACGATCTGACTTGGAAGGAGAGAAAGATGAGATGGATCCTTGAAGATATAGCAAGAAGAGAGAGAGAGAGAAAGGTGAGGGTAAAAGAGTCTGGGTAAGCTATGGAAGAATTCAGATAGAGGGAAAATGGTGGAGATGGGAGGAGGAGGAGGAGGTGCTTAGAGACAATGAAGGTAGAGTGTGGAGGGTGAGGGGGGAAGAGCAGTAGTGGCAAGGTGCAGTCTCAGGACGGGAGGGAAGGAAATAAGCGGGGAGGGTGGATAAAAGGAGAGAAATTGAGGTGGAGAGAAGGGAAGGTAGAAGGAAAGGGGAAATGGTAAAAGTAGATGGAAAGGAGAAAAGTGTAGAATATGATAGGCTGTGGAAAGTGGCGTTTTGGAACGTGGCGGGGGTAACAAATAAAGACAAGGAATTTTGGGAGGGGGTAAAGGAGTGGGATGTGGTAATAATGATGGAGACATGGTTAGACGAGAAAGGTTGGGAGAAGATAAAAGAGAATATGCCAATGGAATTCGATTGGAAGGTACAGATGGCAACTAGGAGGAACAAGAAAGGAAGAGCAAGGGGAGGCATGCTTCTAGGAATAAGGAAAGGGATAGAAGAGGAGAAGGAGGAGAGAAGCACAGAGAGGGAAGAAAGTAGAATGGAATGCAGGATAAAGATTGGTGCGGAAAGATGGAGGATAATTGGGATATATGTAAATAATGATATAGACAAAAAACTGTAAGGCCTGAAGGATCAGATGGAACAGAAAAACGAAGGGATAAAGACCTTGATTGGGGGAGATTTTAACGCAAGAACAGGGGAAGGAGGATGGAAAGAAGAGGAAGGGGAAGAGGAGGAAGGAGATCTAAAGACAAGAAAATAAACGGAGACGGGAGGAAGCTGCTAGAGTTGATAGAAGAGAGGGGGTGGTCGATACTAAATGGAAACACAAGAGGTGATGATGAAGGAGAATTCACGTTCACAGGAGGGAAAAGTGAGACGGTAATTGATTACGTAATAGGTGAGGAGAACGTCAGGGAGAGGGTGGAGAGGCTGGAGGTAGGAGAAAGAATCGATTCAGATCATCATCCGATAATCGTATGGATAGGAGGCAGGCTTAAAAGAGAAGAAAAGAGACAGGGAGGGGGTGGAGTAAGGAGAAGGAGAGTTTGGAATGAGGAAAGAAAAAAAAAATTTATCGAGAGATTAGGACAGTTAGAAAAAGGAAAAACGGAGGTTCAAGAAGAGCTAGAGCAGGGAATTGCTAAGGTAAAGAAGACAATAGAAGATAACGAGGCTGAGAAAGGAGAGAAAAGAAAGATTAGAAGAGGGTGGTGGGATAAGGAATGTAGGGAGAAAAAGAAACAGGTAAGGAAAGAGCTAAGAAAATGGAGGAGAGGAACTGAAGATGGCGTAAGGTACAGAAGAGGAAGGAGGGAATATAGAATGATGTATGAGGAAAAGAGAAAAGAGGAGAGGGATAAGATGATAAGAGAGGTAGGAGAAGCGAGAACAGAAGCGAAAGTGTGGGAGCTGATAGGCAGAGTAAGAGGAGAAGAAAGAGGATAAATGAGGAGATAAAGATGGAAGAATGGAAGGAGTATTTCATGGAATTGATGGGAGGGGTGGATAATAGGGTGACAATGGGAGACGGAGGACACGTGAGACAAGGAGAGGACGAGATCGAATTAGCGGAGGTGAGGAATGTGATAAGAAAATTGAAAGATGGAAAAGCGATAGGCACGGACGAGATACCGAAAGAAGCGTGGAGATACGCAGGAGAAGAAATGGAAAAATGGATCTGGGAAATATGTAGGAGAGTATGGAGAGGTGAAGGATGGCCGGAGCAATGGAAAGAAGGAGAAATAATTCCGATTATAAAAAAAGGAGTGGGCCGTGAGGTGAAAGACTATAGAGGGATAACGGTCATGCCATCGGCATACAAGATATATACG
Organism: Harpagoxenus sublaevis; assembly: GCA_030770355.1. Taxonomy (NCBI): domain Eukaryota; kingdom Metazoa; phylum Arthropoda; class Insecta; order Hymenoptera; family Formicidae; genus Harpagoxenus; species Harpagoxenus sublaevis. The sequence continues at coordinate 116,601 of JASTWR010000442.1, forward strand.
GCGATTCTGGCAGTGAGGCTAAGGGAGGAGGTGGAAACAAAGAATTTGATCCCAGGCAATCAGGCAGGATTTAGGAGGGGGATGGGGACAATGGACCAGATATATGCGCTAAATTACCTGATAAACAGACAGCTTAGAAAGGACAAGGGTAAGATAACGGTGTTATTTATAGATCTGAAAGCGGCCTTTGACTCAGTGGACAGAGAGGTGTTGATCAAGGCCATGAGAGGAAGAGGAGTGAGGGAGGGACTAGTAAACAGGGTCGAGGAAGTGCTGAGAGAGACGAAGAGCAAGGTGAGAGTGGGGAGGCAGAGTGGAGGAGTATTTTGGATGGCGAGAGGAGTAAAGCAGGGCTGTCCAACGAGCCCACTACTATTCAACCTGTTAATAGCAGACATGGAGGATTACATGAGGAAAGGAGGCTGGGGAGGAATAAGATGGGGGGAGAAGATCTACACTCTGATGTATGCGGATGACGTGGCGCTAATGGCTGAGGAAGAACAAGATATGAGATCAATAATTAGTAGGCTGGAAGGATACTTGGATGGGAAAGGATTAGTGCTGAGTACGGAGAAAACAAAGTTAATGAGGTTCAGGAAGGATGGAGGTAGGAAGAAGAAATTTGATTGGAGAGTAAGAAGATAGAGGAGGTAAAAGAATTCAAGTATCTGGGATACACTGAGAGAGAATGGAAAACAGGAAGCTCACGTAAGAGAGAGAAGAAGAAAAGCAGCAATTGTGATGAGAGAAGTATGGGGGATAGGGAAAAGGATGTGGGGTAATGACTGGAAGCGAAGAATCTGGCTGTACGATACACTGATATGGACAGTGATGGGATATGGAGCGGAAGTGTGGGGATGGAGGGAACGGGGGGAGATCGAAGGCATACACGAAAGATATTTAAGATGGATATTCGGATTAAATTGGAGGACTCCAGGATACATGGTAAGGGATGAATTGGAGAGAGAGAAAATGAAAGGTAGAGCAAACAAGAGAGCATGGAATTTCGAAAGGAAACTGGAAGAGGGCAAGGGGGGGAGGGGGAAATTGCAAAAAAATGTTATGAAGAGATGAAAGAAAGGTGGACGAAGGGAAAGATAATAGGAAGGTGGGAACAAGAAAGAAAGGAATACATGGAGAAAGTAGGAGTGAAAATGGGAGAGGAGGAAGAACTAGGTTACGAAAATTTGGTGGAGAGAGAAAGGCAGATACAAAAGCAAGAAAGATTAGAAAAAATCAGGGGATCAAAGTACAACAGATGGTATAGGGAGATAAGGGTAGAGGGGATCCCGAGATATTTGGAAAAGTGTTGGGTAGAAAGGAGATGAAGTAGGGTAATAAGGTTCAGACTAGGCAATGAAGTGAGGGAGGGGCAGTACTGGGAAGAGGAAGAAAAAATAAGATGTAGGATATGTGGGAGGGCAAAGGAATCATGGGAACATGTGTGGAAAAGTTGTTCAAGAGGGAAAAATTGGGAGAATGAGGGATAGCAAGGGATGGTGGGAAGAATACTGGGAGAGGAGGGGGAGGGGGAGGATTAAATGAAGGAAATAGAGAGGCTGAGAGGGGGCGGGAGAATGATGAGGGATATGAACGAGAGGATGAATGGGAAATGTTGTAAGAAAACGGAAGTCCCGATAGATTAAGATAGATTTAAGTTAGAGAATAAGTTAGTATTAAGAGCGGATTGAAGGAAAGGACAAGGCGAACGTTGCGTACGTGTGTGTGTGTATAGGCAGGTATAGGTTAAGGATTTCTTGTATATTGTTGTGAAGGGTTGGGAACGTCCCTCCAAAACGCCCTTTTAACCCCACAGGGGAATAAAGTATTTTCAAACCTAAACCTAAACCTAGAACTCGCGGGGGGCTTCCTAGAACTCCGATTAGAACTTCAGATTTTTGAAAATAGCGCCTTTAAAATTACGCGTTCCGCTTTATCATAGATTTTTGGGGTTATTTGAACAGAACTGTTACTAAAACCTATAGGGAACTCTAGAACTCATCGAAATCTTTCCGAATCCACCATAAAAGAATATTTTTACAAAAAAATGAATTTTTTTATTATCGATTTTTGGGGTTATTTGAGCGAAACTTTTTCTAAAACCTATAGGAAACTCTAGAACTCTTCGAATACTTCCAAATCCACCATAAAAAATTAATATTTCCAAAAATGAGGTGCGCCGTGAAGTTAGCCCCCCCATTTTTAAAATGGTGTTTTCGTCACTTTAAATTACAGAACTCTTTCTAACATCGACAGAGAACTGTAGAACTCTTGCTGGGGCATCCAGAACTACTTTTTTCAAATTTTGAAAAAGTGGTGCCAACTTCACAGACATGTACCATTGTCGTATCAAAAATGGGGGTGCAAAAAGAGTCAAAAAAATTGGTTTTTTGCCAATAACTCGAAAAGTATCACAATTAGGGGAAAAAGTGAAGACGTGAAAGTTGTAGAGAATAAAATTTCACACAAAAAAGGTCTGTACAAAAATTTTATACGACCAATTGCAGTCGATCTAGATCTTTTTGAAATAATACGTATTTTATGAGAAATAAAAAACACGTGAGCGCGTCGCGCATTTTTTATCGATAGTTCGAAAATGGCGACTCGAATAAAAAAAAAGTTCAAATAAAAGTTGTAGACAATATAATTACGAACAATTTCCATTTTTATTTTTTTCGATACGATCAATATTGACAGAGATATGAATTTTTTAAAACATTTATTATCGCTCCTCGAGTACGATTTTTAGTGGTAAAATCGCTTGTAACTCAACATCTGTAAGTTTAACGAAAATATTACATCTTATGAAAGTGAAAGATAATTAAATTTCGAAAATTTTGATCTATATACAAACTCATTTTGGATATATGCGTAGTGTGATAATGCTAATAAACATGAAAAATTGTCATTTTTTGTGGATTTTCTCAAAAAAAGTCACTTTTGGTTAACTGTAGGTCAAAATGTCTCTCCACATTTTTTTAAGAGAATTAAATTATCTTTAAAATGGTTTTTTGTTCATCTTCGTACGATCATTTGTTAACAAGTTACAGCTGTTTAAAAATTTCAGGAAAAATACAATTTCATACAAAATTAATAATATATTGAAAAAATATATGCATAATAATTTTTTTAAAATTGTATTTTACCTATTTTTAGTAGTTTATATGTGTGTGAAAGTAATGCAGCACTATAAGTTCATCGAAAGGTATGATTTCTTTAAAAAAAGAACCCTCGAAAAGTGGTGTTTTTTAAAGAAATTATGCAAAAGTGGCATTTGTGTTTAGTTTTTTGCATGTATCTTCTTTTTTATAAATTTTACGAAGAAATTTCATCAGATCAAAATTAAAGCTGATAAAATTTCCTACAAAATTGATACTTTGATATTCGATTTGTAATAAGTAGTATTATGAAACGGACAATTAAAAATGCTTGTAATTTTAAATTTGCAAAAAAGTGAAATTTTGGAGCATTTTCAAAGTTAAAAATAATGTATTTAACAAATTTTTATAATTTTTTCAAGTATTGGAAGTCATTCTGCATACATTTAGGTGTCATTCAGTACCGCTGCGATATTTTTAGTACAAATAGTACACAAGAAATGTCCTTGGTGTCGGATAGCATGGGGTGAGCAGGTAGTCGGGCTTCAGTGTAGGGTCAGTTATTCGTTGAATTCCGAGTCGAAAACGTGGCATCTTACTGTGCGTTCTGTGAATATTACATGCTGTTGTGTATACGAACATTAAAATATTTTGACGTGTCGTGCATATCTGTGTGGACACGTAATCATTGACGAACTGCAGAAAATTGCAGAGAATGCATTCACGTGTAATTGGTAAGTATTGTTATTGAATGGTTATGTTGATTTTGTATACTCATGCACGTGGCACATTGAATATCATTAGTTGCAATTATTACAATTAAGGTGGTATTCGCCGTACGTTTTATGATGAATTGCCGTTTATTATTATAAATAACAATCAACTCGAGTGAAATAAAACTTTTATCGTTACGATTCATGCGCATGCGCTAATTCACAGCTGACTCTGAAGTTGCCAGTTTGCTCCAATACATGGTATACCATAAAATTGTTACTTTTTAGTGAAATATCATTACCAATAAACCTAAGTCAAATTATACCGTTTTATATATTATTACATAAACCTACTATTTACTCGTAACTAAATATTTGGAATAATTATTTTATTTTATTAATAATTATTAATTCTTTTATTTTTATTAATTATTTTTTTTTAATAATTATTTTATTTTCATGCGGAAGAGTGCGAAATGAAATAATATTATATCAAGAAATGATCTATAAAAATCAAGTTTATTATCATAAAAAATACGTATATATCATTAAAAATGTGTAACAATTATTTTTTTGTCAACAAATGAAGTGCACCATTTCATTTTTTTTCATTTGTTTTTTTGTTTTTCATTTGTTTCAGATATATATATATTTTTTTCATTGGAATTTCTTCAATAAGCAACCGCATAAAAATGGAAAACGATAGACAATGCGTTATTTGCAATGAAGGGGACACGGCTGGATCATTATCCGAAGTGCGAAAAAAAGGATTAAACATTGAACATTTAACGATGAGGCCAATATTGCGATTGGTTCTCCTCTAGTGTCAAACAATCGTTATTTTTTACGCGAAAACAATATATAGTGATTGCGAAGGATAGTGCGGATAGTAATACCTTGACAGTAATACCTTGAAAAGAATGTCGATCGTACCTTCATAAAGCAGAAACTAAGTTAATGGTTCAGAAATTCGACAGTTAAGTTATTATAATGTAATTGCAATCCGCGCATTTTGGAATTTATTATTTTTTTTCTGTTTTATATACTTTTATTCGATATTTTTGGTACACTAAAACTGTAATTAATTACTCATTAATAAACCTGCTAGTTCTAAAAGAATGTACAAATACTCATATAAACATATACACATGCATATAATATATATTCTTTATCGTTTAAATGAGCATGTTAAAGCAATAAACACTCAAAATTTTAATAAGATAAAATATGTACAATGTCCAACTATATTTTTTTAAAGCTTCTTTATTGTTTTGCCCAGCTTCAAGGTCTACTACACAAATGTTTGGAGCATAGAAATAACGCAAGTAGTAAACAGGTTTATTTTATTAATAAATATTTAACACGATTTAACTAAAATAGTATACATTAACAATAAATATAAAATACGTTTATATTTTAGTGGAAACTTTGTAACTTTATTACTACTGCATGCATATTATAAAGTTGAAAATTAAAGGAGTGGTATTTCGAAAATATGTGTATCGAGCAGCAATATTACTATGCTCATCTGTTTTTTTATAATACAAATGTTATTTTCAATCAAAAATATGTATTATTAGTAATTTATTACCTTCCGTATTCCAAAAAATCTTAAACAGGTTTTTAATATTCAATGTTGTGTGTATTAAATTTCATGTCAGTGATTAAAAAATTCATGTTCGTGTATAAATTTAGCTATACAAGTGCAAGAATTTTTATTTTAGATGCTCAGTTTGTAAATTTCATTTACCGTGGTATCGTAAATGTGTTGTAAACTTCATATCTTTTTTAACAGTGTACGTTTGTAAATAAAATCCAATGAAAATTACAATTTTGTGCACTTATTTGACCTTTTGGAGCATACATTATTATTTGAAATGTTGACCACACTCAGGATTATTTTTACAAATTTGGTCCGCCATATTGGATCCGTCATCTTTTATTTAGAATATCTGAGAATGTAATCATGATCAGCGATCCGAAAACCCGTAAGTACAATACTTTACATGAATTCGCTACACAGTTTGTAATGATGAATTTATCGTGCAAGAAGTGATTTTTACTAAGATTTATTTATTGATATTAACAAATAAAATTCACTGACAATATATACCAATTTCGAGTAATTTTAGATTTTATGGCAGTTTACAATATTGAAATTACAATAAAATATGTAAAAATATCGAAGAAACTGCTACAAATTATTACAAAATAAGGGCAAAAAATTGTCTTCCCTGGAAGACACTACGACACAAAAAGTTACTTGTAAACCATTATATTTCATTAGGTTATCATAAATTATGTATACATTATTCATAATTCATATATTATTAATGATTAATTAATAATTATTTCATTTTATACCATTTATTGCGATAACGCTTTTCAGTCATATTAACCGCGCAATAATAAATGTTTAAAAAATTCATATCTCTGTCAATACTGATCGTATCGAAAAAAATAAAAATGGAAATTGTTCGTAATTAAATTGTCTACAACTTTTATTTAAACTATTTTTTTATTCGAGTCGCCATTTTCGAACTATCGATAAAAAATGCGCGACGCGCTGACGTGTTTTTCATTTCTCATGAAATATGTATTATTTCAAAAAAATCTAGATCGACTGCAATTGGGATCTGTGAAGTTGGCACGACATTCTACGAATTTGACAAGAGTTCCCGATAGTTCTAATCGAATTCCACACATATATACAATTATAGATCGATATTCCACCAATTAACATTTTAAAACAATTATGATGTCCGCGCCCAGCATGACGCTTGATGACAAGTGTCGTGCTGAAGATTTTCCGCGTTTAACGATTATTTTCAACAGTTCTAAAAGAGTTCTGTGCTTTAGAATTAATTGTAAAAAGAGTTCCGGTGATTAACTATTTTTTAAACAATTTTAGCAGTTACATCCAGCACGACGCTTAGTGAAAATGTGTCGTGCTGATGATTTTCTGTGGTTCTGAAGGTAGTTCTCGGTAGTTCTAGCAGAGTTCTATGCTTTAAAATTATTTTTACAAACAGTTCCAAACAATTACTATTTTTTAAATAATTTTAGCAGTTATATCCAGCACGACGCTTAGTGAAAATGTGTCGTGCTGGCGATATTGGGCACTTCTAAAAATAATTATCCTCAGTTGTACAAGAGTTCTATGTTTTAGAATTAGTTCTAAAAAGAGTTCCAAACGTTTATTATTTTTTAAACAATTTTAACAGTTACGTCCAGCACGACACTTATTAAAAATGTGTTGTGCTGATGATTTTCTGCGGTTCTGAAGGTAGTTCTCGATGGTTCTAGCAGAGTTCTATGCTTTAAAATTATTTTTACAAACAGTTCTGAACAATTACTATTTTTTGAACAATTTTAGCAGTTACGTACAGCACGACGCTCAGTAAAAATGTGTCGGGCTGATGATTTTCTGCGGTTCTGAAGGTGGTTCTCGGTAGTTCTAGCAGAGTTCTATGCTTTGGAATTATTTTTACAAACAGTTCCAAACGTTTACTACTTTTTAAACAATTTTAGCAGTTACGTCCAGCACGACACTTTTTTATTGTAAGTAAACTACCTTCAGAACCGCAGAAAATCATCAGCACGACACATTTTTACTAAGTGACGTGCTAGACGTAACTGCTAAAATTGTTTAAAAAATAGTAATTGGTCGGAACTGTTTGTAAAAATAATTGTAATGCATAGAACTCTGCTAGAACTACCGAGAACTACCTTCAGAACCGCAGAAAATCATCAGCACGACACATTTTTACTAAGTGACGTGCTGGACGTAACTGCTAAAATTGTTTAAAAAATAGTAATTATTCAGAACTGTTTGTAAAAATAATTGTAATGCATAGAACTCTGCTAGAACTACCCAGAACTACCTTCAGAACCGCAGAAAATCATCAGCACGACAAATTTTTACTAAGTGTCGTGCTGGACGTAACTGCTAAAATTGTTTAAAAAATAGTTAATTATCGGAACTCTTTTTACAACTAATTCTAAAGCACAGAACTCTTTTAGAACTGTCGAAAATAATCGTTAAACCGCGGAAAATCTTCAGCACGACACTTGTCATCAAACGTCATGCTGGGCGCGGACATCATAATTGTTTTAAAATGTTAATTGGTGGAATATCGATCTATAATTGTATATATGTGTGGAATTCGATTAGAACTATCGGGAACTCTTGTCAAATATTATAATATTCAACGCGTTTCGGTACTTTAAAGGAGAAAGTGTCGTGCTAGATTCGCGAAGTTAGCACGACATTTTTTCAATTTCGATTTTTTAATACAAGGAATGCGGAACTCTTTTTAATTTTTATCAGGAACTGTAGAACTATGAAAAGTGCGGCTGTAGTTCCGAAAAGCACATACCTCCGATCGTTCTAAAATTTTGTATACTATTATATTTTGATATGCTAATTACGAATATGTCAATGAAAATTGGCGCAAAGGTCATTTTCTAGGTAAAAATAAAAAAAATATTTTTTTTGCATATTTTTGAATTATCTTGATTAATATAGATTTTAGTACAAAAAGTTTCAAATAAAAATTGTACGTCTCTTAAAAACGCAACTTTTATATTCTATACGCTATTACTGTAAAAGCAGTACTTAACAAGAAAAATACAAATGAACATTCAATTCCATTCACCTGACATATAAAATCTGTATATCTATTAAATCTTCGCCTTACTAAAGTGATGAGTCTACCATATACTAAAAATATTGGTAAATATGCAGAATAGTGGCTCCTTCACCGATTTCGTTGAACTTAGGCTTAATCGACGCGTTTTTGCGTGAAATGAAAGAATCTAGCAGAAAAAAGTGTCGCTCTGCTCCGCGAAGCGAGATATTAACAGTTAAAGTTGACGACTATCAGGTTAGGAATTCTGTCATACCGACGCGATGTAGCGACTGGTAGCGACCACGAACATGCCCTGCGGCCACATGCGCATGCAAAAGATCACGTGACAACTGTTTGGTTGGCATGACAACAAGTGTAACATAATTCAAAAATAAAACAACCTGCACATCTCAATATTACAATGGCGTATTCAGTTCAGCAATTAAATAATAATCCGTGGCTTGCCATTCAGGACATCATTGGCGATGCAAAAACGTGGCCGAAATTTATACGGCAAATGTTTTGGGACGAAAATTTTACGGATCATAAACGAATGATTATTGTCAATTTTGCATACATAAATGGAATATCGGAAGAATTTTTACACAATGTATTAGCCTTTACGCTAAAAAATGCATACACAGCTGAGAGGAAGCGCAATATTGAGTATAGATTTCGATATTTAAATCATGAGGTAATTCTTTCAATATTAATTGATAACTATAGCAAACAAGTATATTGTTTTTTATTCTTTGTAGCAATTGGGACAAATGCGACGCAGCAGTGTGTATAGTTACAGCGTTTTCCATAGAGAAATGCTAGATCTCAATATGAATCCAATAAATAAATAAAATTAGGTAATTCTTTTAATATTAATTGATAACTATAGCAAACAAGTATATTGTTTTTTATTCTTTGTAGCAATTGGGACAAATGCGACGCAGCCGTGTGTACAGTTACAGCGTTATAGATATAGAAAAATGTTAGATCTTAATATGAATCCAATAAATAATTAAAATTACATGTATTATTTTGAAGTTGCGATTTTTATTAAAGCAGATATTTTGTATTTAACTATTTAAAGCACGTCACTAACTTATATAGGTTAGTGACGCGCTTTAAAAGTATTTAATTGTTTAAAGCGCGTCACTAACCTATACGCCAAAGGCGTGTCCTAAAATCAGTGAGGAGGCTGAGCCCCCTTCCCTCACACTTCTAGGTTAACTCACACCGATCATGGGATGGGGGGAGGGGGTGCAGGGGCAGATATTTTGTATTTAACTATTTAAAGCGCGTCACTAACCTATATAGGTTAGTGACGCGCTTTAAAAGTATTTAATTGTTTAAAGCGCGTCACTAACCTACATAGGTTAGTGACGCGCTTTAAAAGTATTTAAGTATTTAAGTATTTAAGTATTTAAAGTATTTATGTGGCCGCAGGGCATGTTCGTGGTCGCTACCAGTCGCTACATCGCGTCGGTATGACAGAATTCCTAACCTGATAGTCGCCAACTTTAACTGTTAATATCTCGCTTCGCGGAGCAGAGCGACACTTTTTTCTGCTAGATTCTCTCATTTCACGCAAAAACGCGTCGATTAAGCCTAAGTTCAACGAAATCGGTGAGGGAGCCACTATTCTGCATATTTACCAAAATATTGATACTGAAAAAATTAGCAAGGCCCCGTACGCAAGGTAGAACGTTTCATTCACCTGACAAGGTTATAGTGGCGCGCTTTACAAGTATGTGCTTTCTAAGTTGAAGCACATACAAAGAACACACTTGTAAAGCGCGCCACTAACCTATAGGTTAGTGACGCGCTTTACAAGTATGTGCTTTCTAAGTTGAAGCACATACAAAGCACACACTTGTAAAGCGCGCCACGAACCTGTAGGTTAGTGACGCGCTTTAAAAGTATGTGCTTCCTAAGTTGAAGCACATACAAAGCACACACTTGTAAAGCGCGCCACTAACCTATAGGTTAGTGACGCGCTTTACATGTATGTGCTTTGTAAGTTGAAGCACATACTCTCTATTCTCTGCTTTAAATAGTACTTTTCTTAATATAGCAACAATTCGCTACTTTAACTAACTTTCCTTCGTTCATACATGTATTATTTCCACATAAATATCAGTCATTTATGTCTATTAGTACTCAAAATAACTGCTATATTTGTCAAACTTTTTTTTGTTAATAACTTTTTAACATACAACGAGCGACGGCTAAAAACTTTTGAAGGTCACTCAGGGTCATGACCTTGACAAAATATGCCAAGGTCAAGACCATCGAGGGATGGTCCCCTGATCGAGAGGCCTGCACTTGGACACGGTACATTTGGACACAGTTTATTTGGACACGGTCATTTGGACACGATCTATTGGACACCGTTCGTTTGAACACCGTTCATTTGGACACCGTTTATATGGACATCGTTCATTTGGACACGAAAATACGCGACCTGTGCACTTGGACACGAGAATGCGCGAAATGTTCACTTGGACACGAAAATGCGCGGCCTGTGCAGTTGGACACGAGAATACGCGACTTGTGCACTTGGACACGAAAATGAGCGACCTGTGCACTTGGACACGAGAATGCGCGGCCTGTGCAGTTGGACACGAGAATACGCGACCTGTTCACTTGGACACGAAAATACGCGACCTGTTCACTTGGACACGAAAATGCGCGACCTGTTCACTTGGACACGAAAATGCGCGGCCTGTGCAGTTGGACACGAAAATGCGCGACCTGTTCACTTGGACACGAAAATGCGAAATAACTTTCGATGATAAATTTGTCGCAGCCACATGGTGTACACACACACACACACACACACGCGGGGGTGCAAGGGGGGCCTTCGGCCCCCCCCCTCCCGCACCCCCTCCGCCGGTAGGCAGGGTGGACCTCGCTTAATATCTCGTGTCCAACTGCACAGGCCGCGCATTTTCGTGTCCAAGTGAACAGGTCGCGCATTCTCGTGTCCAAGTGCACAGGTCGTTCATTTTCGTGTCCAACTGCACAGGCCGCGTATTTTCGTGTCCAAGTGAACAGGTCGCGCATTTTCGTGTCCAAGTGAACAGGTCGCGTATTCTCGTGTCCAACTGCACAGGCCGCGCATTCTCGTGTCCAAGTGCACAGGTCGCTCATTTTCGTGTCCAAGTGCACAAGTCGCGTATTTTCGTGTCCAAATGAACGGTGTCCATATAAACGGTGTCCAAATGAACGGTGTCCAAACAAACGGTGTCCAATAGATCGTGTCCAAATGATCGTGTCCAATTGAACGGTGTCCAAATGTACCGTGTCCAAGTGCACCTCTCCCCCCCTGATCGGTATATTTACCATTTTTTGTTATCTCGTTTTTTCTCACATTTTTCTCGTTAAGTACTGCTTTTACAGTAATAGCGTATAGAACATAAAAGTTGTGTTTTTAAGAGACGTAAAATTTTTATTTGAAACTTTTTGTACTAAAATCTATATTAATCAAGATAATTCAAAAATATGCAAAAAAAATATTTTTTTTATTTTTACCTAGAAAATGACCTTTGCGCCAATTTTCATTGACATATTCGTAATTAGCATATCAAAATACAATAGTATACAAAATTTCAGAACAATCGGAGGTATGTGCTTTTCGGAACTTTATCCAAAAGTGCTACCAGAACTCTTATTATTTTTTTGAAATTTGTAGAATGTCGTGCCAACTTCACAAATCCCTGCAATTGGTCGTACAAAATTTTTGTACAAGCCTTTTTTGTGTGAAATTTCATTCTCTACAACTTTTACGTCTTCACTTTTTCCCCTAATTGTGATACTTTTCGAGTTATTGGCAAAAAACCAATTTTTTTTACTCTTTTTGCACCCCCATTTTTGCTACGACAATGGTACGAGGGTGGGCTGTTAGTATCTTCATTACAACCCCAAAAGACACACTTCCACGCTAGTTAGAGCGCTGGTAGTATTATTTTCTAACGGCCAAAATTTCAACTAATTTGCCTGGGCTATATAGGGTGTCCTAGTAGTCTAAGATCCCGACCTAAATCGACCTTCACCCATCTGTTTTCCTAATAAAAGGTATTTTTTATCAAACATAATGAACAAACAAACAAATCGCGGATAGGTTGCCTAATTAAATCAGGTGCAGGCTACCCTTAATTAAAAATAATTTAAATAATTTTTTTTTATTTCTACACTTATTTATATTCTCAAAAAATTCAGTACCAATCGAAAGTACAAAGCATAAGTAAAAAGGAAAAGTTTGGTTGCCTATCTTTTACTGCTTCCTATTACCGGGTTGCCAGGTATAAACAGGTGAGTTGGTAGTACCAATTTACACTCATCTTTATTCTTTAATTCACCTATATATTAAAATAAAAATAATTTTATTGCGAACACAGTGGTATTAGGTTGCCTAAGCAAAATTGATGCAGACTTGCGGTTGCCGCGCTTTAAAGTCCGAATATTTGAGTAAGCGAGCGGGGTGCGACAGAGAAGCGCTAAACGTACTATTCTATGCAATAGAGGAGGACGCACAGCTGTGCGTGAGACAGTTGCCGAGTGAAAGAGAGTGCGCATGCTCTTTTCTCCGTGCGATAGAGAAAGACAACTCTATCGCTCGCAATCTTTTTTGAAGTAATTACGCATTCATATATATATATATATATATATATACATATATATATATATATATATATATATACATATATATATATATATATATATATATATATATATGTATACATACATCAATATATATATTCTGTATTTGGAATCGTGCTCTATTGTTTATAACCTGTATTCGAATAAATTTTTTGCAAAGAGAATTGTTATAGAAAAATGAAAGTGTTCTTTGTGCGGCTCAAAAGATTCTATAATTGATTTTGACGATGTAACATTTAAGAATTGTTTCTTAACCCTTAAATGCCACACTTCAAAAAAAACTCATAAATGACACATGGGGTGTAAACAACCCCAGCATGAAAAAGTCTCCTACTCATTGATTTTTTGATATTTAGTTATGAAAATTGTTTTCAATGTTGTTCAAGGCTTAGAAAAGAGAATAAAATGCTTATATTGTTAAAATTTCAATTTCAACAATATAAAAATTGTCACATGTTATCGTTCGTATGGAGTGCGGTCCGCAGTACCCCACAGTAAGGGAGGGGTACTGCAGTACCCCACCCCTACTTTGAACCTCTCTAAACAGCTGCTGCCAGTAAACTGAGTACTGCTAAGTGTACAAACGGGTAGTTCAATCACTCAACTATCATCAGAGGGAGCCATGAGCTCCATTTTTGGCGGAAACATTAAAAATATCTAATTTAAAAGAGTCTGGGGTGTGCACCACCCCATGTGGCATTTAAGGGTTAAAGTTATTGTTTCGTAAAAAAAAAATTTCAAGTATCATGAGGTTCAGTTAACCAAGGACGCAGTTGATTGTTTAGGTTACCATTCATGTTATAAAAAAATTACTGTATTAAAAAAAAAGTATAATAAAGATTTCAACAATTTTATCAGAAATCATGAAGTAAGTATTAAATTCTGTCTTAAATTATGATAACTAAATTATCAAGATTTTTTTTTTATTATTATTCTGAATGTCAGATATCCAAGATAAAAAAAAACCACCCGTAAGAATTTTATATATTAGTATAGATTATTTTTTTACTATAACAATAAATGTGTTATTAATTTTTTATCGTTTTCTGAAATATTTATTTATTTACTCGGTTTTATTAATAAAATAGATAAAATTGAAAGGTAAGTTAATATTACTTGTATATTATTGTTATGTTATACATTTATATATTAGAAATTATTTTTATATTATTTACTCAAAAAAAGATTTTGAGCGATAGAGTTGTCTTTCTCTGTCGCACGGAGAAAAGAGCATGCGCGCTCTCTTTCACTCGACAACTGCCTCACGCACAGCTGTGCGTCCTCCTCTATTGCATAGAATAGTACGTTCAGTGCTTCTCTGTCGCACCCCGCTCGCTTACTCAAATATTCGGACTTTAAAGCGCGGCAACCGCAAGTCTGTATCGATTTTGCTTAGGCAAACTAATACCACTGTGTTCGCAATAAAATTATCTTTATTTTAATATATGTATAGGTCAATTAAAGAATAAAGATGAGTGTAAATTGGTACTACCAACTCACCTGTTTATACCTGGCAACCCGGTAATAGGAAGCAGTAAAAGATAGGCAACCTAACATTTCCTTTCTACTTATGCTTTGTACTTTCGATTAATACTGAATTTTTTGAGAATATAAATAAGTGTAGAAATAAAAAAAAATTATTTAAATTATTTTTAATTAAGGATAGCCTGCACCTGATTTAATTAGGCAACCCATCCGCGATTTGTTTGTTTATTCATTATGTTTGATAAAAAATACCTTTTATTAGGAAAACAGATGGGTGAAGGTCGATTTAGGTCGGGATCTTGTACTATAGGTTTTACCATACATACTTTAGTAGCATGTTCTATGAACAGAAATAAAAAAGAAATGTTACATAAACATAGATCCCAAAACGCTTCATTAGGAAGTTATAGTAAAAGTTTGAATTTTATTGAAGAAATAATAACGGTCTTGCCAAAGATTGCCAAAGATATGTAACACGCTGTATACAAGTAATACACTGTTTGATGATGTTTATCTTATCTGCTTCTTCTAGTCGTGGTTTACTATTTGAAATAATTGAAAGTGTTTATGAAAATTTGTATAAATACTAGTAACGCGCGAGCAGTACCTTGTAGAACATTGTCTCAAAATGCTGTGAGCTTTTACAAATGAAGAATACATGGATATTATTTTGTATACAGGTTTGTGTGCAGGAAATGCAAAAGCTTCTGTTAGAAAATATCAACAAAGATTCCCTAACAGAAGAGTGCCGTATCACACAGTCTTTACCAATGTTTATTTGCAATTATGTTTGACGGGTTCAAATTCCTAGAGTGATAAGTTCAATATTACATCGATGTATAGCTTATACTAACATGGGATGGCGGCACTTTAAAGTGCAAACTTAAGTAAAATTGTTTCTTACACATTTCGTATTTTTGCTGTAACATTCTAATAAAGCATTTTAGGGTTTATATGTTTATGTAACATTTCTTTCTTATTTCTGCCCATAGAACATAATACTAAAGTTTGTACAGAAAAATCTGGGACACCCTATATAATTACTAATTTCATATCTTTACTGTAATATATATATGTATATATGTGTAACAAACGTAATGACAAACAATGCAAAAGTGACATTTTATTGTACAAATCTTTCCATAATAGAATAATCATATTAGTTAAGTGTTCCAATATAATTCCAACTTTAAATTTGCAATAAAAAATGATATCCATGTGACCTATGAGCTTGACAAACAAGATACAAATGTCACGTTGAGATGTGACACATTGTATTCCTTCTTTATAAAAGATACAAAGACATACATTAGCTTAAAAATATATAAATCCAAAAGAAAAAAGTTCTTGAAACATGTACAATAATTGTATAATCTAGATTATATAGAAAATGTTCCAATATTTGTGTGTTCAATGAAATAAGTGTTCAGAAAATGCAAAAGTATGAAAACTACACTGACCATTATTACAGAAATAATAGAGTTCAAAAAATGAAAACATCAAGAGCAAAGAGAGATGTGCAAATCTAGATTTCCAAAAATGACACAATTCAAAAGTTGGCAATGGACAGGCCAAGGTCAGCAAGACGTACGAAGTGGTGATCAACCATTAAATATATCTAAGCAACGAAGTTCAACTACAAAATAAACATACATGGTATAATACAATTACCTTTCATTTAATCTTTACTTGATAGCAGCAAGCACAGGCAAATGAGAAGCTCCTATGAGACGAGACTAGACGAGACGGGACGGGACGGGACTCACGGGACGATACGAGGCGGGGCGAAACGAGATGAAACGAGACGAGATGAGACGGTCGAGACGGAACAAAACGGAACAGAACGGAACGGAACAGAACAGGACGAGACGAGGCGAGGCAAGGCGAAATAAGACGAAACGAAACGAGACGCGACGAGACGAGACAAAACGAGGCGAGAAAGGGAAAAAGTCGTTCATGAAAAAACCAGGATATGTCGATGCGCGCGCGAGATCGATTCAGCGAGACAGCACGTTGCATGAGAATGTTATATCACAGGATTGTCACAACAAAAAGACACTTGATGAACATGGCTGGTGACGGGCAACTGTTCCGCTTCTCGCGCACAGCATCCCGACCACGGAACGTCTCAAGCGCGGAGCATCGCGGAGATTGGCGGTCTCGGGCACGTCAGGCACGGGTCGCTGTGACACGCGGGCACGTGAACGCCACTACGCGAAAGACACCAAACGGTAGCTTTTTTTACACAATAAGCATCAAACCAAAGAAAAATACGCTACTAACAAATGACAGCCATATTGGTACAAGCAACGTCGGCCACTGTCGCGGCGTTATGTAGTAGGGCGAGCTCGCTGATCATCTGAAGTCTAAATTCCAATAGTCATGCGCGAAATTAAGGTCCATACGCAATGAACAAAAACCATAGCAGAAAGAACAGAGAAACTAGAGCCCTAGACAATCAGAGAAGCGACATTGAAATCGATAGGTGCGACAGCTTGCGATATATCGGAGAGCTGCCATCTTATTTCTCCACATTTGACAGGAGAATCTGAGCAGAAGACGTCAAAACAGGTAATGGCAAAATGACATGTGAAACATATTTTGGACCTTCACGGCCATATATTGAATTTTTAACGAAGCTTGTCTCTATTTCTAGTTTGTTTGCAAGATATAGACCGTTTATAACTGTATATCTGTATACATTAAATCTTATTTATTTAACCATAGTAAGAAACAATATGGCGATTTATATCTGTATACATTAAATCTTATTTATTTAACCATAGTAAGAAACAATATGGCCACGTGACTTACTTAGCCAATCAAACCATTATGTTCAATGTCGCTTCTCTGATAATCTAGGGCTCTTAGGCCGGTATTCATAGTCGAAACTTATTTCAAGACCGTCTTAAGTAATGTCTTAAAACAGTAATACGGCTCTGTGATTGGTTCATGACATTTTAAGATAGTACTTAAGACGGTCTTAAATATAAGATCCGACTATGAATACCGGCTTTAAGGCCCTTGCACAATGCTAGGCAACAGGCAATGAACAGGAGATAACCTCAAATTCGTCAATACAAACCTAAAAAATTCGAACGATATGGGGTGCTTTCCAATTGTTTAACACATCCTAACACAAACATACACAGGAAGGCACAAAGTGTAGCGATGTGCACGACTCAATTGAAACAAAGTGTGTACTAATGTGTACGCTGTGTACGGTTTTGGGTAGGGTTATTCATTATTGTGATACAAGATAATTCGAATTACTTATTACTTCAATGATACTCTTGATATTTTTGTTGATTTATAATTTTTTCGCCTTTTTGAATAAAAAAAAGAAAAAGAAATGCGCGGCCACTTATTTATATAGCCGCCGTGGCTAGTAACTATTTCATTGTCACTAGAGAACACAAGCTTACACAGCCGACTAGTAGCTCTCGGGCGAGTACGGATGTGTAGCGTTGTGTCGACAATTACGGCAATTGGAACACAACTTGTGTCGCCGTGTGCACGAAAGTGTCTAGGGATATTGCAATTGGAAAGCACCCATGATTGGTTGGCAACAGGCAATAGGCACAGAATTTCCAACGTGACGGAAATTCTGTGTCTATTGCCTGTGGGTGCTTTCCAATTGTTTAACACATCCTAACACAAACATATACAGGAAGGCACAAAGTGGGTGCTTTCCAATTGCAATATCCCTAGATACTTTCGTGCACACGGCGACACAAGTTGTGTTCCAATTGCCGTAATTGTCGACACAACGCTACACATCCGTACTCCCCCGAGAGCTACTAGTCGGATGTGTAAGTTTGTGTTCTCTAATGACAATGAAATAGTTACTAGCCACGGCGGCTATAAATGAGTGGCCGCGCATTTGCTTTTTCTTTTTCATATTCAAAAAGGCGAAAAAACTATAAATCAACGAAAATATCAAGAGTATCATTGAAGTAATAAGTAATTCGAATTATCTTGTATCACAATAATGAATAACCCTACCCAAAACCGTATACAGCGTACACATTAGTACACACTTTGTTCCAATTGAGTCGTGCACATCGCTACACTTTGTGCCTTCCTGTGTATGTTTGTGTTAGGATGTGTTAACAGTTAAACAATTGGAAAGCACCCACTGAAGTAAAACGTCTTTTGGGGTGCGATTCTGTAACTCGTTATGCACATAACGATTGTCGTTGCGCAGGTATAATACGGGAAAAAAGCTGCGCAACGACAACATAACAACATCGTTATCCGCATAACGAGTTACAGAATCGCACCTCTGGAAGACTTATGTATAAACTCATTTATCAAATTGGCAACACTACAGTAACGCTAACTCAACTCTTGTCGTTTCCATCGAACCTCATTTAGACCCTATCTTAAAATTTTGTTGGGTAGAGTTTACGTTCGAGTTTGGTGTTTCCACCGCAAGAGCGCTCACTCCAACTCGATTCTGACCCGACTCTGACCCAGTACGAACCCTCGGTGGAAACCACGGTCTTCTACTCAGGTCTGGAAACTCGCACCATTTTATGGTGGTGGGGGTGTCTCGCTTAATGTCCACGTTTTCGGTAGTTCGCTCCGTGTCCGCACTAATCGTGTCGATCGAAAAGTGGTCTAGAGACCCTGTAATAAGAGTCTGGCCATAAGCGATTTTGTCAAAATCCTGCGAGAGAAACGGATATACATTTTCTCTTTAACGTAGCACATTTGGCAGCTGTAAAAGTGTTATAAGTATTGCAGCAATAGGTAGATAGCGAATAATAGCGATATTACAGCGATATAATTGAGATAATGTATATCCTTCTCTCTCGCAGGATTTTGACAAAATCGCTTATTGTGACATGGTTTGAATGACGCGCAGGCGACATGGTTTTAATTATCAACTTGTTTATTGATTTGACAATTTCGACAATTTCCTTTGGGGTACAAATTTCTTTTTCAGTTTTTTATTTTCCTGGTACGTAAATTGGCGCATCCTCAACCTTATATAATAACAGAGTGCATAAGAGAGAATCTCCGAGGCATGATCTTTACACGGGAATGTAAAATTATAATTAGAGAGAACCTCCTCGATTGTTAGATCGAAGACTTCGGACGATTTGGCATGCTTCGCGAAACACTCTTCGACGTAACGAATCAAATTAAAAAATTTGAGGTTCGAATGAATTAATCCTCCTCGAGATCGCAGGTCTACCAGCGTTGACTCGGGTGTGGGATTTTTATCGGGCTTAAGGATAGCCTCGGAGCAAATAGGACAGGACTTAAATCGGCGAAGGACTTGCTTGCACAGATATCCTGAAATATCCCATGAAATAATATATAAAATGAGTATCTCAGCGAGAACAACGTATAGCGTTCACAAAACATTATATCAGTATAATTGTTTTGCAAATGCTTGAAATCATTTTCGCTGAGAATTGAGAGAACCGTTCTGAAAAATGTCCCATCGAAATATAAATGTTGAAGCCTGCATTAAAGGGATTAATAAGCAATAACAAAGATTTAAGCGATCGATATTAAACTGCATACTAAAAGATGTTACTCGAAGCGATAAAGCGTAAGCCTGTATTAAAGGGATTAATAAGCGATCGATATTAAACTGCATACTAAAAGATGTTAGTCGAAGCGATGAAGCGTAATTACCTTGTCACCCACTAATATTGCTTGCCCATGATGTTTTTCAGATAACGTTTTGGAGAAATAATAGAAAATAGAAACCTGTGACGTAATAGATGATGCAATCAAGTGCAGGCGAAAGGGAATAATCGTGATCGCGTTCAATAATATCATCTGCCTCCCAGTCTTCCTTGCGAATAATTTCATCGAACTTCTCTTTTAGACGCTGCCGACGCTCGACGCAATCTGCATCAGAACACGTATGTAATTAGTATTCGCAAATCCCGACTGCTCATCAGCTCCGAAAATACAGAGTATGTTAGAATTTTACTTACATCAGCGAGGAGCTGTCCATTTGCATCGTGTCTCACGTACTTCCTCACAATACAACCGGCATCGAAATGTCTGTCGCACACAAATTGCGTTGCCTTTAATCCCGGGATCGCAGCTCTCCACTTATCGCGCAATGTTTCGTCCACCGGCACTTTAAAGAATGAACGCTTGAGGTTCAAACTCTTCGAGTTTTTCTCGCACTTTGGCACCGCACACCGATTGACCATAGTTGTCAGGTCATTATCACGCAAAGTTGATCAAAAGTATCAGAACTGGTTTATCCCGAAATCGCTTATGGCTAGACTCTTATTACAGGGTCTCTAGACCCTTTTCGATCGACACGATTAGTGCGGACACGGAGCGAACTACCGAAAACGTGGACGTTAAGCGAGACACCCCCACCACTGGAGTTTCCAGACCTGAGTAGAAGACCGTGGTGGAAACTTAAGCTCACTGAAGTTAGCCGGACAACTTCGACTTTTTACATTTTTTTTATTACGAATCGTTTGTTGGTCGTTTGTTGTTGATTGTTGGACTAATGAAAACGTTTGTTGGTTAATAGTTTTTACGTAAACACGAAAATAATTTTGAGTGTGAATTTAGCCGGTAAATATATAATTCTTTACAGTTTTCGTTTCAAAAGGGGGTCAATCGATGCGGAATCGTTTGTTGGTCCCGAATAAACTAATGAAATCGTTTGTTGGATCACGGTTTCGCTTAAAAAGGCGAAAAACTGTATATTCGTTTAGCTGCACCGTAGAGTGGGGGTGAGACGTAGAATATGTATTATGTGGTGGTTTCGGAACGCATTTTTCCGAATTGCCCGATACGTAATAGTTTAAACTATTTCCCATTTATTTATCAGATCGGCTACTTCACGTGCAAAAATATAGGTAAGTGTAAAATGCATAATTCTGAACTTAGTAAAAAGTATATTCTTGCAATAAAAGATATAGATTGCAAAAGTAGAGGTAACCTAAAGTTGTATTTGAACAATTACATCAAATTATAGATCTATGAAATATAGAAATAAACTTGTATTGTATGTACAAGTACCTAGATATAAGTAATTTTGTCATCGTACGGAAACTCGCAGTTCAAACTAACTATAAAATTGTTTGCAGATGCTTGCTGTCATTGATGGCATTGTGAATACAGATGAAGGAGGTAGAAAAGCAGTGGAATACCTCATGCATTTCCAAGTAAGTTAGAAAAGTTTTAGCGAAGCTACTTAATCTTGTACAAATCACATTAAAGTACACATTAAGGAAATATAAATATATTTTATCATTGTGTAAGGGTTGGAATCTGTCTTGGGACCGTTGCGTAACAGAGGAATATGTGCGCAAAGATACAGAAGAGAATTGTCAACTTCAACGAGATCTAGCACAATAAACGCAGCTTCAGCTGTACGTATTTCTGAAACTCTAATATTATACAAATTTAATGATTCATTATGAATTGGTATACTATTTTTTTTTTAATGAAACAGGGGTGCTTATTTATATCGCCCCAAACGCAAGAAGAGAAGCCATAAGACGTCAAAGCGCTTAACCGAAACAGAGCATCAAGAACCTCGTCGTAGAGCGAGAAGCGGTAGCTGTCGAGCAGCATCACAGCTACGACCGGATCTTCCGAAGATGGCAGTTCAGGCCAACACGCTGATTATGATACAGAAGTAAGTTTTATTTTCAAGTTAGGGCTATGGCACACAAAAAAAAACTTAAGCAGTAAAACTTGAACAGTAAGCGAATCAGCCAATCACAGTCAAGACCTTAAGGCATAAACGTAAGCGCTAGCGAATCTATACTGTTGATTTTCTTACTGCTTAGGTCTTACTGCTCAAGTTTTTAGTCTGATTTTGGTATGTCAATCAATTATCCAGTTTAAATATTTACCATCTTTATTGAAACTATGTTTGAATACTATATTCTTTTAATTTAACATACAAATTAACTGTACAGAATTAGTAGGCCAAACGTGGAACGTTTATGCAGCATCTGCTTTATTTGGCTTCCAACAAGATGATATTCACTTCAAACTGTATTCAAAAAGATTGAGAGAAGAGGTCGCAAGTATCTTGTCACATGAAGATGTAACTTACGACGCAAAGTTTTTTGTTGTGGAGAATATTATCTCCAGACCAAATGAAGATCATCCAGCAATCAAGGTAAAAGAATCTACACATAATTTTAATTCTTGATCTTTTATTAAATATCTTATTCGAACATGTACATTAGAAATGCAACAAAGTTTTAAGTTTGCTTAAATATATTTTAGATTGAAGTTATAGCTAAGACCAATGGTCGTGAGAAAGATGTCGAGAAACCTATTTATAAAGGGATATTATTATTTTGGAGGATAACACAGACTGAATCAAATATACAGAATTCCATAAGATTGCCCCTTTTGCTATGTCGTGGCACTCGCAGCTGTATGGACGCAGTGCACGCTATTATTGGTCGTATGTTCGATTGCTTGGTAATTGCACTACCAGCTAACGAGGACGACTTAAGCTGGCTGATTCCAATTATAATTATGGCAACTGACAAAGAGGACCAACCGATACTTTCTGGTGAAATTCAAATGGAATACACAGTGCCAGAATTACCGGTTACAGATACCATTACAGTTAAATTTTACACTCCAGACCTGAGAAAGATATTATCAGCGTACGAATGTTAACGTTTAGAATTGTACAAAAATATCCAGTATAATTGTTTGTAGCACGTATTTTATACCGCTATTTATTAATTTGCAGCATTATCGAAGATCGAGATGACAGAGTTAACATATCTCTTGATTATGAACACATAGAAATGTTTTATGAAGTCTTGCACAAGCAAATGTTAATGCAGGAGGTTTGCAGTTAGGATTAATTACGCTGCATAGGATTAATCTGCCTGGAATAACAATAACGGAGAATAGAGTGACTTTTTACATTATCTTTATTTTTTCTCATTTTACATCGAAATCGTCTTAGAATCTTATAGTTGATGACACGTTCGTATAGTCCGTAATGTCTTTTTTTATCTTTAGAGATGAAAGTAATGAACATAGAAATTATGAATAATATATTGTTGTACTTCAGTGACAAGGCTCTTGATATATTTCATACAGTGCATATTGATATATAAATCTTTTCTTATTTTAACGTCTTGTGATATGAATAACACATGGTTTAGATAACAGTATGATTGTTGCAATGATTCTTTTTTAAACGTATACACAGAATAATTATTTAATATTGTATATATCTCATCACAAGTTATTAATTCTTTTGTATGGATTTCTATATCGCATATATCTATTATAGTTTCTTTATAAGGTACATTTAACAGTAAAATATTTCTTTATGTGATCTGTTATACATACTTCTTCTGATGTTCCAATAATTGTTTGCGTCTTTCTTCTTGAGGTGTACTGTCATCAGTTTCTAACTTAACATTATCTTTACTTATGCGGTTTTTGTAAAATTGCCTACAACAGCTTCCCTTGCATCACAATCGTTTTTGTTTTCGCTACTGTTGCCCATATCATCGTTTGGTAATTCCGCCATTTCCACTAATTCCACTATATTTATTAAATACCTGAAACAAAACAATAGTTTCTTGTTTTGACAGTTGATGTAAATATTGCTATTTTTCTTACCTATATAACAGGAGATGAGATAATATGCGAAATCGAAATATATACGCAAGCCGTCCGCAACTTCTCTGCATATATTTACTTCGTTTACTGTTTTCTCTATCGCATTATTCACTTTATTCCGTTAAGGTTTCTCTGGGATATTTGTAAACTGTGTCGTAGTGAAATGCTGTACCAAGGATTCTAGAATATTTATCACAGTAGGTTGCGCCGGAAGTACAAGCTGAAATAAATATCAGTAATATATTTGCATGATATTTGTTTTCAGGGAAAGATTAGTTTTTAACATAAATCACAATCCTTTGTATAATTTTAATTTTAATATGAAAATTAAATAAAATGCAAACAGCAGGAATAGTTCTTAGTTGTTGAAAAATGTATCTGGCACCAATGCTTTATAGCTTATATCTGTAATATATATTAACTCAAAAATTAATTACTAGCTTACCTTATTTTTATTACTTATTAGGTCATAATCCTGCTCTAGAATCCGTTTTAATGTGCTATCTATATCAAGATCATCGCCTGGTTTCATACTGGCTCCAGATTGGCTACTACCGCCCGCTGTGTTCATCGTCACTCGTTTCACCCATGTAACCAGAACTACTCTTTGTATCATCCTCTATGTTTACGTCCTATAAATTACAAATGTAATTCTTATAAACTTTTCTTACTTTCGCAGTCCCCGATCTGCAATATCATACGGATAAATTAAATCATGCGTTAAATTAAACCTTTCATAGCGGGCAACGTCAAGAAAATTACGCCCTCACAACACGATAGTTAATCAGCGTTACATATATTTTTCAAGTTATTGCTACTATCTCTTTCTGTTATTGGATTATAAAAGTTCTGAAACGTCCAAATCAAATTTGTAACTTGAAAATAAAACTTACTTCTGTATCATAATCAGCGTGTTGGCCTGAACTGCCATCTTCGGAAGATCCGGTCGTAGCTGTAATGCTGCTCGACAGCTACCGCTTCTTGCTCTACGACGAGGTTTCTTGATGCTCTGTTTCGGTTAAGCGCTTTGACGTCTTATGGCTTCTCTTCTTGCGTTTGGGGCGATATAAATAAGCACCCCTGTTTCATTAAAAAAAAATAGTATACCAATTCATAATGAATCATAAATTTGTATAATATTAGAGTTTCAGAAATACGTACAGCTGAAGCTGCGTTTATTGTGCTAGATCTCGTTGAAGTTGACAATTCTCTTCTGTATCTTTGCGCACATATTCCTCTGTTACGCAACGGTCCCAAGACAGATTCCAACCCTTACACAATGATAAAATATATTTATATTCCTTAATGTGTACTTTAATGTGATTTGTACAAGATTAAGTAGCTTCGCTAAAACTTTTCTAACTTACTTGGAAATGCATGAGGTATTCCACTGCTTTTCTACCTCTTTGATCTGTATTCACAATGCCATCAATGACAGCAAGCATCTGCAAACAATTTTATAGTTAGTTTGAACTGCGAGTTTCCGTACGATGACAAAATTACTTATATCTAGGTACTTGTACATACAATATAAGTTTATTTCTATATTTCATAGATCTATAATTTGATGTAATTGTTCAAATACAACTTTAGGTTACCTCTACTTTTGCAATCTATATCTTTTATTGCAAGAATATACTTTTTACTAAGTTCAGAATTATGCATTTTACACTTACCTATATTTTTGCACGTGAAGTAGCCGATCTGATAAATAAATGGGAAATAGTTTAAACTATTACGTATCGGGCAATTCGGAAAAATGCGTTCCGAAACCACCACATATTCTACGTCTCACCCCCACTCTCCGGTGCAGCTAAACGAATATACAGTTTTTCGCCTTTTTAAGCGAAACCGTGATCCAACAAACGATTTCATTAGTTTATTCGGGACCAACAAACGATTCCGCATCGATTGACCCCCTTTTGAAACGAAAACTGTAAAGAATTATATATTTACCGGCTAAATTCACACTCAAAATTATTTTCGTGTTTACGTAAAAACTATTAACCAACAAACGTTTTCATTAGTCCAACAATCAACAACAAACGACCAACAAACGATTTAATAAAAAAAAATGTAAAAAGTCGAAGTTGTCCGGCTAACTTCAGTGAGCTGGAACACTTAGGGTGCGAACCATGCAGGGAATAGCAGATCGCCGGAACGATGGAAGCGGAACCAATCAACAAGCGGTACGCGTTTTTATGCGTACCGCGGAACGAACACACGTCACTAAATGACTTTTAATTATATTTCTATCGCTCATATATTATTATGTACATAAATATTGATTTTAAATGCGTTTTATATTGGAAAATATTGACTAAAAATGTTAAATTCATTAAATAAATATTAACGTGATTTAACCCTCTTGAAATAATGACATGTGATTGGTTGAGCAAAGTCCGCGGTACGCTCATTCCGCTCCATGGGGATGAAGGAAATTGATAACAATTGATACGCAAAAAAATATTACATATGTAATATACAGAGATAAATACAGAGATAAATTATTAATTATTACAAGTTATTACTCATCGTTGAGGGATAAAAAAGCATTGATAACTTAATAATAATTGAGCGAGAAATATAAGGATATAATATATATATATATATAGGTACAATATGAAATATAATATATAAAAATATTGTATGAATATATTGTGATCTATGTGATAACTTAAATTTATTGGCAGCTGCAAAGAGGGAATAATTGTGATGAATCCAAAATTGCATTATTATGCATCTGCAAGTATTGGAAGAAATGGAGACAATCCCCAGTATATCAAAGAGCGATTCGAAAGAAGTTGCTCAAATTATATATAAATATAAAAAAAATGGTACAACGTGAGAATGCAGTGAAAAGAGAAGCCAGAAAAAGAAAAATTTTGGGTTCTCCTATTT